>LPNX010208145.1:167971-201852 GCA_001517045.1 Pseudotsuga menziesii
CCATGCAATCTTTCACAGTCATTATCCATGCAGGCTCTTCACTGAGTCCTTCACACAGCCTTCAGACTTCAAGTCGCAAAGGCAGATAAATGGTCTTCACGCAGTCTACAGTCTTCAGACAGCACTCACAATTTCAGCAGGCAGGCAGCTTTCAATGCAGTCGTGGTCACGCTCTGGTTCACTCTTCAGCGTTCAATGTTCAGGCAGTTCTCCACGCAGCAGCCCAGTTCTCCACGCATTATCTTCGGTGTTCAGAAATTAGGGTTTAGGGAGCTCGTAGCTCTCCACTAAGGTATCACTTTCCACCAGCCAAGACAGCGCTTCAACTTCTTAATGGTCTTGCCCATAGGTCGCAGCTTCTCCAACAGGTCGCAGGAGGTATGCACGCAGGTTGCAGCATTAAAATTAATGATTTCAAATCGCAGGACTTCGTATTCACGGGTCTCCAAGTTTAGGGTTCACGTAGGTGCATATCTTTCACGTTCAGGCTGCACGCAGTCAGCACAATCTTCAGTCTTCAACGCATGATGGTCTTCAGGAACTCCACGCAGCTCTCCAGGTGCTCAGCTTTCATACTTGTTTCAATGCACAGCTCATAAACTCGTCCATCACTCTAAAACGTTCCAGCTCACTGGATGAAGAGACGGAGGCTACAAGAATTTCTTTTATATTACATGAACAGGCAGTGAATCCAGGAAGGAAGGAACATTAAGCAGGTTAAGCTCCCAAGATTTTCTTCCACAACGCAAACAATGAACCATCAACAGGCAGTGAATCAGTAACCATAGCTGCCACCATTAACAGGCAGAGCGTAGTGCAATGGGAGTCTGAAATACAAGTTTGCGTGGAGCAAGTTAATCTCCCAAGGGCAGGAATTAGGGTTTGTGAGAGGAACTAATTCTTACATCACGCAGAGGATGAAACTTATAGTCTTCTCAAAATAAACAAAAAGGAGCCGTGATGCACAATACCATGAATTAGGGTTAAGCTAATTCAATGCATTCGACTGGCAATTAGGTATACACTGATTCTAGCAGAAGACGAATGCGTGCAGGGGCAGACTGGCCATGGGCAGGCAGTCTGAAAGAGCAGACTGGCAGGCAGAATGTAGGTCTGGCAATGCACTGGCAGGCAATGCACTGGCAAGCATACAGGCTACCAGGACCGAAATTTAACAGCAGGAATTATGGCAGGAACCTGCTCTGATACCAGATGATGGTAATAACTCCCGATTCCAATTACTTATTCAAATGCAAATGCCTATATTTATACATTTCATAAGGCGGTTGGTTACCAGCCTTTTCGCCTTCCTATCTATTCATATTCCTATTATTTATTTACAATAATCCTGACGGATTATTCTAACAGTATTTAATAGTTCATAATTCATATGTGTTATGCTCTAGCTATTGTTTCAGATATTCCATAAATATTTTTTCTAAAGTCGATATAAAATTCTTCCTGTGATGCTTTATATTGATGGATTGTTCATGTTTCTTTCTTATTCGCCCGAAAATCAATGAATGACTATGACTAAGTGATTATATTTCCTTTGTTGGGATTCTGTGTATGAATCTTTGTTCATTTTTATCTATTTGACTCCATTTCCCAATGGTATATGTGTTGTTTCAACCATATAGTTGATTTAAATACTGATTTTATATATCTAGCCTTGTTAAATTTATATGTGAGAGATCCCTCTCTAGAAAGAAAAGCCAGTTTCTTTATGAAGTGGTTTTTGTTGTTACCTTGAGATTACCTTCCACAAACTTGGTTGCATTTTGAGTGATAACACACTTTATATCTCATAAATTTAATGCCTAATGGTCATGATGGAAATTTCCCCTTTTAGATAGGCACAAATCCACCTAAGGGAACACTTTTACAAGACATCATTTTTAACACTCCCTCTTACCAAGGAAAGTGTTCTTCACAACTCCCAACTTTTCTTTGAAGAAGACAAACTTGCCTCTTCCCAAAGATTTCATAACAAGATCTACTACCTACTCATTATTGGATACATATTGTAGCTCAATTTCTCCCCTCTAAACATATTCATGGATGAAATGGTATTTGATCTCAATATCCTTTTACCTATCATGAACTACTAGATTCTCATATAGATTCATGCAACTTTTATTGTCACAATAAATCATTGTAGGCATTACTTGCTAACCAATCAATCCTGTCAATAACTTGCAAATCCAAATGGCCTTACAACTAGCCTGAGTAGCTGCCATATATGCTACCTCAGCAGAACTTAGTATAATGTACTTCTACTTTCAACTGAACCATGACATAATTATCAATCCCAAATTGAAAAGAAACCCAAAAGTTCTCTTTTGTCCTGTCACATAACCTTCTCAATCATAATTTGTATATCCAATCAAACTAACTTAATTCCCACTCCTATAATCCAGACCATAATCCACCATACCACAAAGATACATGAGCACATGTTTTGTCGGTACCCAATGCACTCTTATAGGATCAACCATATACATACTAAGAGTGTTCACTGAAAAACACAAATATGGCATGGTATTGACCAGATATATCAAAGAGTCGATAAGATAATGATATAAATTAGGACCCACCAACTCACTCTCAGAATCATTAAGATTCTTACAGATGGTGATCATAGGTGTGGACATCAACCTGTAACCCTCCATACGAATTCTCTTCAATATGTCTACTACATATTTTCCTTGTCCCAAGAAAATGTGACCAAGCTCCTGTCAAACCTCCAATCTTAAGAAATAATACATCATCCCAATATCCTTCATCTCGAATTCTACAGCAATATCTGTCGTTTAACCTAAAATGAGTCTTTATGAACATGTAATTAACAAATAATCCACATAGAGACCAATAATATGAACATCCTTTCCAACCACTAATAATTTAAGGTTTAGATCCACCTCACTCTTCTAAAAACCCATCTGTTGCAAGTAAGAATCAATCCTAGAACACCAAGCTTTGGGAGCTTTCTTCAATCCATAAAGCGCATTTTTCAACCTGCACATGTGAGAAATCTATCCCATGTATCTCAAATCCATGTGGCTACTCGATATATACCTCCTCCTGTATAAGTCCATTCAGAAATGCAGCCTTCACATCCATCTAGTGGATCTTCCAACCCATATCTACTATAATGGAGATCACTGCTCTTATCAATGAGTATCTAGCAACTAGTGCAAATGTCTCATCATATTCAAATCCCTCTACTAGGGAAAACCCCCATGCCACAAACCAAGATTTGTACTTCTTAATTCTTCTATCTGTGGCATAATTGATCTTATAAATCCACTTGGAAGTCACCAGTGACTTCCCCTCAGGTCTCGAAACCACTTCCCACACATCATTTTTCATGATGGAATTGCACACTTTCACCATGTCATCTCTCTATATTTGATTATTTGATGCCTCCTCAAAAGCAGAAGGCTTATACTCATGAATACTACTCACTAAAGTCGTATAGATGGAAAATCCCTTTGTTTCTTTAGTCTCCCTAACCTCCATCTTCGGATTCCCCATAGATTCTCTAGATTCCTTCAAAGTTTATTTAAGCCATATTGAATTCCTCTTCTCTGACTCTTAGCCTCTTATGTAGAGAAATCCTCCTCCTCTCCCTCATATGATAACTGTACACCTGAAGAAGTAGCACCTGAGGTCTGAGACCCTATATACTTTGAACTTGTACCTTGTGATTCTAAGAATGAAGAACCAATAACCTGATACCATGTACATGTACCTAGGGAACCTATGACCAGTGTCTCTATAACTAAGGAATTTGTAGCATGTGGACCTATCACTCCATACATGTGACCTTGCACTTTGTGACATTTAACTATGTGATGCCCTCACCTAAGGTGTAGGAGCTTGTTTCCCCCCCTACTCTGACTCGTGTGACTTCCTTAAGTCCCAATACTCCTCAAATATCACATCCTTCCTCACAACACTCTTTCTCCTGGAAGGAATGTATATACGAAAGGCCTTAGAAGTCTCATCATAACCCAAAAGAATACCATTTTCTATTGTGGGATCTAACTCAGTCCTCTTCTCTGTAGGAACATGTGAGTAAGTCAAGCACCCAAATATCCTAAAATGACCAACCTCATGCTTCTTCCCTATAAAATCCTCTTGTGAAATATCACACCCCAAAACCTTATGAAGACTCATGTTTTGAATGCACACCACAATGTTGCAAGCCTCGTCCCAGAGAAATAATGGAAAACGTGATCATGTAGCATAGCTTTAGTTGCACCAACAATGGCCCAATTATTTATCTCTACAAACCATTTATGTTGTGGGGTATATGGAACCATCAATTATCTCTCGATCCCTTCTTGTGCATAGAACTCATTAAAATACTTGGAGGTATACTCACCCCCATTGTATGTATACAAAACCAAGATATTCCTTCATGTTTGGTTCTCCACAAGATATTTAAGCTCTTGGAACCACTGAAAGACTTCTTTCAATTATTTATTCTCAAGGAAAATTCATCAATCAAGGTCAATTAATACTCATAACCTTTCAATGAGATAGAAGACATCGGACCACATAGATCATAATATATCAAATAAAGTATCCTTGTTGATATATTGTCACTAGTAGGAAAGGAATTATTGGAGTACTTTCCAAGATCACATCCCTTGCACACACCTCTATGCTCAATACTAAACTCTGGAAAACCTGTAACCATATATCTTAGCATCCTCAGAGCTAGCTGGTGCAAATGGGCCATCCTCCCATGCCACAACTCGCATAACTAAAAATTGTTGGTGTTGCTATGTGTCAATGCATGAAAGCATTGAGATAATATTTTGTACAATTTTCCACATATGACACTAATCAAAGTAGTTTTAGTGTCACTAGAACCCTTGGTATGTGTGAGTACATGCCCATATCAGAAGAACACCAGAAATCCCTTGTCCTCTAATGTGGAAACTGATATTGAATTCTTCTTCAACCCGAGTACATATAACACATCCCTTGTTGTCATGGAAATGGACTCCCTAAACTCTATCTAAAGAGTCATTTTCCCTTGTCCAAATCCATTGACAGTGGTGTCATCTCTAACCACCACCTCAAGATCCAACCCACTCTCTTTAAAATCTATTAAATGGTCACAAACACTTGTCATGTGGTTGGAGTCCCCACTATCAATATGCCAAATGTTGGTATAATATGTATTCAATGAATGACAAACAATTAGGGAAAACTCCTTTTCAAACCTAGTGGAATACTCATTGTCCAGCATAGTGTCCAAAATTTTGGAAAGAAAAGCACTTGAATTTGCTCATATATTTCTTTTTCTCACCCCGTTGTTTAGCCCCACCCTTGGAACCCTACTTGGATTTTTTTTTACTTTGGTTGTAAGAGCCACATTGGCCTCATAATTACCAATGGAAGAACTCTCCTTCACAAATGCTCTTTGTTATCAGGAATATTGCACCTTCTATGGACATAAGTTGTTCCTCTGGTCTGAATGGTTCAAATCCAGAACAAATGAGTGAATGACAAAGGATGAAGACCTTCCTTGAATGTCATAGACACCTATATTACTGCTTCGATTGTCAATCTGTGTACCTACAAACATATCAAACATACAAGCACATCAAAGCTACCAGAAAATCATCTACTTATCCATGCTAGTGACTAAGGAATCTAACAACATGTACATGCGAAATCAAAACAATAGTAATGTGGGACAGAAATCAGCTTTGCATTAAGAATGTATGGAGAAGCTTACAATCATTGCCTTAGTGTTGACAAGAACCTCCATAAGACAAAACTTCATCCCCGTAAGCTCCAACTTTTCTCCAATGATTTGTACTAAGTAGTCAATCCAACAGCATAACAATACCTCTATAGTTCTCCCCCTCAACTATGGATATGAGCTTATATTTATAAGGCTCAAAGGATAGGAATAGTTGAGAGAATTGTGGGTGAGGTGGATCCAAGATCCTACCATGGGGGATCTTGAGCTCAAACTAACCCATAATGATAGGGATAAGGGAGGACACGAGGCTCAAGTTCTAGAAGCCTCGAGAAACTTCTCTTTTTCCCATTTTACCCAGGGTACTGCTTTTCTTCCCTTATGACAGAGTGGTTTAGATGAGAACCGCTTTTAGACCAAAGACCATAGGCAATGGCACCACTTCTCTAAAATAGGATATAGGCAATGTTGAGAAAGGTACCACTCATCAGCCATAGGGAAAGCGTAGTGCTAGGTTTTTTCAAGTAGAATTGAAAAACAGAGCAAGTTTCCACTCTAAGTGTTGGGATTAAGGGAAAACATGGAAGTTAAGGGTCTTATCACATGATGGTGACAGGATTTAGGTATAATAGAATGCCCTCCAAAAGCATGAGACTTAGAGGGATACGATAAGCGAGAGATTTGAGAGAACAAGTTGTCACTTCGAGGTGAAAATGTCAGCTCAGTTGGAGAATGTCGTCTAATAGGCATCTATAGTACATCAATACTTTTGACTCATAGACAAATGTAACCAACTCATGGCTGTGGACCAATACAAGGCAGATCCATGAGAGGAATAAATAAGCATGGCTACTAGAATACATCATAGATCCATGTGATAGAGGACTCAAACTTGGACATAGCTACCAGACATACAACTTAGATCTATGTCATACATACGCAAATTTGAGCATAGCCACGACCATACAAATGTGGATCCATGCTAGATATAAAAAAATCCATCGCAACCTGGGGAAAGCAATGAGTGCTTAAACAAATACCCAGGGTCTTCATCTCATCTTCCACAAAGTACGATTCTATCCATGTGATTACAATGATCTAAAGTCGAACATGGTAGAAACCACTTGATTACCGACCAATGATGTGAACCATTAACAAGTGCGAGGGAGATCACCATTGATGTCAATGATTCCCAAGGTACCCTAGTACAATCTACTGAGCGTGAATAGATGTCTTGATGTTGAACACCTAGTCGATTCTATCGATCAAAGGTCAATGATGTGAAGCTATGTCGAAAGCAAGAGAATCTGTCATTAAGGCATACAAATCTCAAGGTACTAAATTTTGTTTCTAAGACTATTTCTCAGATGATGAGCTAATGTCGATAGGAATAGTCTCATCGAAGGAGGGCAATGATAAGTCCCACATCGATGACATGAAACTCAGAACATAGTTCTGGAATGATGTGAATGTAGTAACCATAAGACTGACTCAAAAGTACTAACACAGAGATTGTTTTGACTGCAGAGGTAAAACTTCTTCAACTTCCCTTTGAACATCGGGCGACACGACAAAAGACTTGGAAGCATGACTAAACCAGACAAACACATAGTGTGACGGTGGACAATGCATTCTTTTGAAAGACTCAAAGGAGTGGCATGACTCATGAAAGTGGATCGTCATGGTGATCAACTGAATACCCAATTGACTGAAATGATATGCAGACAAGTGCCATGTTCAAAGGTAATGACAAACTACTGCCATTTATTTGCAAAGTGATTCCCTTTCCAGTTTCTCCATCATGATTGATGAGTGCCTCTTTTCAGTTTTACAAGTTCAAAGAGGGTAACAAACACTCATTATAGCTCATCCGAATACAAGTCCAAAATCATATGTTTTACGAACCTGAGAGAGGAGGGGTTCATTCCCAAAAGAGGGTCTCTCAATGTTTAGTTTAATGAGTCCAATGAAAGGAAACTCGGTATCGTTCATGTTTAGAGAGTCTGAATGACCATGGAAGAAGACTCCATAGTGTCCTTTTTCATAAAATAGTTCATCTAAACCGAAAAATTGATAATCTACCGTCAGATGAACGACTCTTCAAATGCTTTAACGAGCGTGAAGAAGACAAGATCACTCGACAATATTTTCATATTTAAGGAGCCAGAAAAGAGTTTAAAGAAAACTCCACTAGGTCTCTTTTCACGATGAGAGATTTTATGAGCCTGAAAAGAATCAGAAACGGACTCAGACCTTTGATGCTAAGTTTCGAGATCGTGACCAAAGTTTCACAATAAACACTCAAAGACTTTTTCCGTTTTATGGCAATATGAAAAAGTAAAAAATGAACTCCCAAAACCTTACTGCTGCTACTCTTCTGTCCTGCGATGACTCAAAAACGACTGTTAAATGCCCCAATAACTGACATTATAGGATTACGACTGGTGTATTTTGAGTAATAAATGATTTTAAAACAAAAATATAGCATGTCAAACCCTAAAATGTATATAAAAGTCATGTAAATAGTAAAAAATCAAAACATTTTACTATTTACCCATAGTGGAGAACCTTTGGAGCATTTTCTTGGTCAGATTTTCAATCGCTGATATTGGGAGCACCCACCATCGAATTCATGCACCGTCAGTTTCAGGTAATAGCCTAGACCCTACTTTTTCATTTTATTCCTTCAATTTTGATTTGTAATGGTGTTTTGGGATTATATGGCAAGCCCTAAAATCATGGAAGTGGGCACCACTTTTATCCCTTGCGGGATAAGAGGTACCCCGCTAGAACCACGCTGAAAACATAGTGCACAGGCGGTGCCACCGCCTGTCCTCAATAGGACACAGGCAGTGCCGGTCGTGGAGAAATAAAAGTAGTTGCACAAGAAAAAATAGCTCATTTTTAATGATTTGGATGATTAAGAATGCTTCTAACAAGTCTTGTGATGGTTTTTGATAGGTTCTTGTTGATAAAAAATGGTCATATTGAAAGAGAGGCAACATGATAATGACGACACATTCGTCAATTGAAATGTAGGTTGCATAGTCACATTGAGATACTACATACTCTTAAAGTTATTCTGCACACCCAGTATGGTATCGCATGAGCGACTATTAGAGCATATACTCTAGATGTGGAATCCAGAGCAACAATATTTCAAGGTTGGTGCTCACATATTGACAGTTGAGGTAGAGGACATCTACTTCCTGACTGGCCTTTTGATATGGAGTGCTCCCATCCCACTGACTGGTTCCCATAGGGGGTACATTACTACTTAGGAGTTGATAGACCGTCACTGCATTCCTGGTACCAAGACATCGGGGAAGAAAATTCCCATAAAAGCAGTGATGGATGGCCCTCTACGGACCATGTTGTTTACCATGCATAGAGTAGTAGGAAGCCAAGGAGTACACCAGGTGTCTAGAGCGCATATGCTCTACACCATAGAGGCCATGGTGCCTATAGTCTTTAACTGGGAGGAAGCTCTACTTTCGATATTCAAGGATTAGCTGACCAAGTGTCAATAGGGGGAGGTGAAGCAATTTGGTTTCAATTCCATTCTAGCCTGCTTCTTCTTTGAGTGGGTTCCACAGATGAGACCCCAGGTGGTCTTTACAAAGTTGAGGGCATAGGACCCTCGCATGCAGAGGTGGGTCCATATTATGGCCCGTACTGGAGCGGGTAGGGGGAAGGTAAAGTTCGGCGACCCATTCTTTTGATGGTTGATAGATCAGCTCCTCATGGTGGAGGATTATGCATATGCAGGCACTGACTTCAGCAGTGACCCTGACCTACCACTCCTACCTGGTGGACAGTGGGGTGACATCAATAAGAAACAAAAGACCCTAAAATGGAAATAGTGTTTTTATGTTTTTGATGTTTTATATTTTTTATGTTAAGTAACGAGACATGAATGTTTTCATGCAGACATCGGAGCAGCATGACCTGGGGGAGCCTCCCCATTGGATAGGTGAGTCAGATCCTGTTTTGTACCATAGGGTGACAATGTGATAAGGGATTTAGAGGAGAACCTAGAGAGGTTGACTCTAGACATCCCTGATGCTTCTATTGATGACCTCCCACTGAGGTATCAGAGGCCTACAACGGGAGTACCGGTTTGCTTTAGCAAAATCCTACGTAGAGTATCCCGGGCAGTGATGTGTTACCATGAGCATCATTAGACGGTGAGTGCATGATGTAGCCACTGAAATCTGATAGCTTCAGTATTTTTGTATGGTGATTTTTTACCTGAAAGCCTACATGCTTCAGATGAGGTCTTGTGACCTATTTTTTGTAAAACATGTTCATATATATATATATATATATATATACAAAATTTTACTTGGTGTTTATACGTCTCAAATGGTGAATGTATTTTACATGAGTTTTATGTGTCTTTTATAGTTTATTTACAATGAACCAAGTTTGATTTTCATGTCATGAATGGGAAATATGCCAATATAGGATGTAATTAGCCAATGAGTCAGCAACTACATTATGTTCCCTAGGGATATGCCTATAGGTGATAGTTTCAAATGACCTTTCTAACAAGCGTACCCTCTAGAAGAGATGGAGAAGCACAGGATTCCTGATGGTATAAACATGGTTTAGGTGACAAACCACTAGTTGTGAGTCCATAAATACTACCAAGTTGTGAACATCTTGGGAGGCAGCTTCAGTCAGAAGACCTATGACTGCTCGATACTCGGTGATATTGTTGGTAGCGGGACCAATACAAACCGTTCCTAAACTGACCAAATCGTAAGCTGGGGAATAGAGAACCCAAGCAGCTGAGGCAAGATTAAAGGTGTGGCATAAGCACCATCAGTGAAGCCATATAAATCCATCTATTCTGCATGACCAAAACATGGTATAAACAGATACGGACATTAAACTCAAAACCATATTGAAAATACTTAAGCACACTGAAAGTCAAGTAATATACATATATACAAGATACTATCCAAGAGAGATCTAGGCATAGTACCTCTTCAGGTACAACCCATTGCAAGGTTGTCCTAAAGGGATTCCATCGTAGTCTACGAGCTTGTAGGCCCCTTTCTCTAAAAATTTAGAAATAACAAAAGGACCGTACCACATGGATTCGAACTTTCCTTTCCCTAGTTTGTCATATCTCTGATCGTAAGTCAAAACTAGGTCACCCTTGTTAAAGGCACGAGGTTGGACAGACTTTTCATATTGCGCCTTCACACATTTCGTGTGTGCCTCATTAGCCAAGGCAACATCTCTCCTAGTTTCGTCAAGGTTGTTCAAGTATAAAAATCTCTCTTCCTCTGCAGAAGTGTCTGGGAGAAGTTTGATGGCAAGTTTCAAGGATGGAATCTGACATTGAATCAGCAAGACAGCTTTGAGTCCATAGACAAGATAGAAAGTTGTGAAACCAGTATTTTTTTTCATCGAAGTCCTGTAAGCCCAAAGAGTGGAAAAAAGGATATGGTTCCCGTTGGATTTATGGTCTCCAACCATCCGACGAAGCATCATTTTCAAAACTTTGTTAATGGCCTCTACCTGACCATTAGCTTGCGGATAATAGGGCATAGAGTTTTCATGACGAAAATCTAGCTTGGCACTTAGTTTCTCCATCATTTGATTATGAAAATGTGATCCATTATCAGTAACTATGGACTGCAGGACTCTGAATCTAGCTATCACATTATTGAATAGGAAAAGAGCGACAGTATTATCATCTTTTGCATATGTAGGTATGGCCTCATCCCACTTTGTAAAATAGTCAAAATCTACAATGATGTAATCATGCCTCCCAGCTGAGGTAGGCTTACAATGCATATAATCAATCCCCCATTTGGCAAATGGGCCAACGACAATGATGGGGTGTAGCGAAGCAGGATGAGTGCGCTTTTTTGGATAAAATTTTGACAGGGTGGACATTTCTTGACATCCTCGTGACAATATTTAAAGACTGAAGGCCAGAAATAGCTAGCGTGAAGGATTTTCTAGGTTGTATCCATCCCATATAAATGACTACCACATGCTCCAGAGTTGCAATCATTCAGCACTTGTTCAGCTTCCTCGTGAGTAAGGCATCGCCGAAGAATGAAATCGATACCACGTCTATACAAAGTGTCATTCAAGATGAGGTAGTATTTTGTGTGGTGATGGATATGGCAATGATCGCCATAGGATAGATTTGGCTGAAATCATTGTGTTTGGAGATAAATGAGAAAATCTCCATACCATGGGTCAATAGTGCTTATCAAGGACAGGAATTCATCCGGAAATGAATCACTGGGCTCATATTCCATCGAAGCACAGGGAAGATCACACATGATCTTGGCAAAGACCAAGGATTTCTTTGATGTGGCTTTGGAAAATTCCAGATCAAACTCTTGTATTATGACTATCCATCGGGAGTACTTTCCCCCGAGAACCTGACGAGTCAGGATGTAATACATAGGGTTCTGGTCTACCAATATAGTGGTTGTGCAGAGAAAAATGTAGTGACAAAAATTTTGAACAACATTGACCGTGGCCAATGCTAATTTCTCCACACGTGAATACCGGGTTTTGGAATCCATAAGATTCTTACTAACATAGTAGATAATGTGATCCTAACCGTCGGTATTTTCCTGCACCAAAACCATAGCGATGGTAGTAGTGGAGGCAATAATATATAAGAGAAAATCCTTTGAATAATCTGGGAGGTGTATCACGGGTGAAAGAGTCAGAGTGTGTTTGAGATTATCAAAGGCTCATTGGGCTTGGTCATCTCAATAGAATAGAGTGTCCTTCTTAAGGAGATGCATATAACCGTTTGTTTTCTCTGCAAAATTGCACACGAAACGGTGGATAAAGTTTGCCTTCCCTTGCAAACTTTGGAGTTCTAGAAGGTTGGTTGGGGCTAGTAGAGCTTAAATAGTGGAAAATTTTTAATGGATCTATCTGGATGCCATCCTTAGAAACCACAAAACCTAATAGGTGTCCTGTCTCAACGCAAAAAACACATTTATGAGGATTGAGCCATATATTATAATGACAGCATCTTAGGAAAATGTCTCTAAGATTACAAGGGTGGTCCTCCTATCGTTGTGAATGAGCAGGGAGGTCGTCAAGGCATGGTTCAACAATATGTTTTATATCATGAAACGCATAGGACATAGCACACTGGAAAGTGGCTCCAACATTTTTTAAGCCAAATGGTAACTTTCTATATGCAAAGGTTCCCCATGGGAAAATGAATGTCATCTTGTGCTGATTGGTGGGTAAAATCTCAATCTGATTATAACCTAAAAATCCATCCATAAATGAGAAGATGACACTTCCGGCATAGTTGTCAATAATCCGGTTGATATGTGAAGTAGGAAAGTTGTCTTTGGGACAAGCTTTGTTCAAATCTCTAAAATCGATACAGACTCTAATGGTTCCCTGCTTTTTATTGACAGGGATGACGTTTGATACCCATTCCGTCAGGGGTACAGGATAAATAAACCCAGCTTTGAGAAGTTTCTCTATTTCAGCTTTAATAGCTGCGGCCTTCCGTGGATGGACTTGCCTTAGTTTTTTCCTGACAGGTTTAGCAGTGGGATAGGTTTTTATTTCATGGACCACAATGGATGGGTCTATCCCTAGAATTTCTTCATAAGAATAGGCAAAAATATCACGGAATTCTTTGTAAAGTGCCCTGTATGCTTCATATTCTTCTGCCGAGCAGTGCTTCCCAACATGAACATGCTCAATGGTACCAAGCTTGGCTGATATGTCAATTGGATTTGTTTGAGTAATGTTGCATAGGTTTCCTTCAAAATCTATGTCTTGCAACAATATAGGATTTTGAGGTGCGTTGACAATATCAGTGGAAAACAGGGATGCAAAGTCATGGTCTAACGAACCGGTGTTGGGGAGGAACGAGGATCTATGATGGTGATCCTCCCAGATAGGCTCATTCATATTCATGATCTCCATAATGGACTCATCAGAAGGAAAAGTCTCAGAGAGATAATCCAGAATAAGAAGAGAGGGTTCTAACCAGTAGGGAAGGTGGTAAGGGTCTGAAGACACCAGATGAAGTTCATCAGTGTGATTATCAGAAAGGGTTTGAATGATGTTGTACATTTCTTCATGCGGACTCAACTAGGTGGACTCAACAATTTGTTTGCCCTTTGGATCATAATTAAATGACAAAATCATATTTACTGTTGATGTGTCTGTGTTAGGAGGAGTGGATGGAAAAATTCCCATAAGGGACGAATCCTTCAACATGCCTACCCTAATCGACTGGTAAGGAGGGGACTGGCCTAACATAGGGATGTTATTAGCCATAGAGGTAGTAAAATATGGCATACAAAAATCAAGCTGGTCAATGGTGAAAATTCTCCCTATATGTAGAAATTGGACAGTTCGAAATACCATCGAAGCAACAACAGTCATGGCGTAAAACCAATTTCTTCCTACAAGGATGTTGTAATCTAACGAGGCATCTACTACTTCTACTTGAATAGAAATAGTTTTTCCCCAAAGCTTGACTAAAAGGGCTAGTATGAGACCCATGGGGCTGGAAACCTAATCCATCAAAGGATTTCAAAGTCATAGGTGATGTTACAAGCTCAGGAGAGCCAATAGCTTTCCAACAAGACAGGGACAAAACTGAAGTTGAAGCTCCTTCATCTAAGACAGTTCTAAAGACCTTCTTTCTGACTACTTTCATGATGATTTGGAAAGAAATTTTGTGAGGTAGTCTAGACTTATAGTTCTTGACATTGAAATGAATCAAATTAGTATTTTCTGGGTCTAAATCTCCTAACGCAGTTAACAAGTTTTTGTGTTGTGTAGGACAACTTTGGAGTACCTCCAAGGTAGACATTGCACATGGTGCCTGAGCGAGATCTTCAAATACATTATAAAATTGAGCAGCTCGGTCATTAGGGTTAAAAATATCCTTCCTAAGATTACTTTTGGGTGGATGCAAAACCATGTCGAGAGTAGGATTCTCGATGGTTAGGGGGATAGTAGACGAGGATTCAGGAGAACCAGTAGAGGGAGCTTTTCCTAAAGAATAATTTTCTTATTTCTTGTTTGTGGGTTTGTCATAACTCTAAATTTGAGTTTGCAAACTAATAATATCCAAGGACATCATGCGAATTTTTTCTGAAGAACTAGAGTTTCCCTAATTAGACATGTGGTCTATTAGTTTTTGTTGAGAGGGAAAAGGATCTGTGAGAAATGCAGGTGCAGGATTAGTTTTCAAAAATTGGGTGATTTCGTCCCGATGAGGACATTATTTTGTGAAATGGTCACCTCCACATAGCAGACATGGATATTTTGCTTTTCTTTTCCCTTTATCTTTATCGTTGGTGGTTGGTTTTGGATTCTCCTATTGGCTTCCAGGTTTTTTGTTTTTAGCTTTACCTTTCTTTTTATTGTTGTCGGGCATTTGAATACTCGGAATAGAATTGAACTCGGCAGAAACCTTGGGAGTCGAAGGAGTAGGGATGGAATTCTAGGGTTTCTTGGTAGGTTTTTCTACTGACGGGGACTTGATTGAACCAACAATCCCAGCAATAGGGACTTCTGCTGGTGGCTTCGCAAGATCAGTGCTTGGGCGAGAAGCTTGAGGGATCAAGTTATACAAAGTTCCATACTGGGAATAGACCAAGTCCAGATATTGGGCTCGACTAATGGCTTGCTCTTCATTAATGGCACTGCCCATAGCCAAATCTTGGGAAACCGGAGGCAACAAATATTTAGTAAACCAATCAGCTAATAACTAATCCATAATAGGAGCCTTAATAATTCTTCTCCGCCTTCTCCACTCATGGATATGATCAGATATGTGGGTGGAGGTTTTTTGTCACAGAGAAGTTAAGATATCAGTGCCCATTTCATAATGGATAGGAAGTTGAAAGTGCGTAAGAAATACAGTTTCCAATGAGCCAAAATCCACAAACGAATATTGCGAAAGTTCAATGTACCATTTCGCGGCTGTACCGGTCAAAGTTCACTGAAAGAGTCTTAAATGAACTGAATCATCCATAAGGGAGTTTGAAGAACACCACAAATGGAATGTCATGACATCATTTTTTGGATCGCCTCGCTAATTCCCATCGCACTTTGGAATTTTCAATGGTAACTTTACCGAAATGGGAGGCCACGAGGGGTTATGTCGAATGGGGTCATTAATCAACTTGGACAAATCAGGCAAGTCCAAAGTTGCTAGGAAAGGAAACTGACGATTAGGTTGCACATACTGGTAATATTGATATGGAATATAAGTACTAGAAGGACCGTAAGTAGACTGATAGACAGGTTGTTGTGATGAAGAACTACTGAAAGATCCTCCCACGGGGGGTTGATTTTTGGGATCAGAACCGTTAGGACCGCCCGGGCCTCTAGGAGGAAGACCACCAGGGCAGTCGGGACCACTAGGACCATTGGGACCACCAGGACCTCTAGGATCACTAGGAGGAGGACCACCAAACCCTCTGGGACCCCTGGGAGGTAAACCTCCGAAGCCATTGGAACCACTAGGAGGAGGGCCACCAGACCCTCAAGGACCATTAGGAAGGAAGCCACCAGGCTCCCCAAGACCACCAAGACCATAAGGAGGAAATCCACCAGGCCCTCTAGGACCATTAGGCCCCCCAACGGGAGGACCTCCATAAGGTGGTCCTTCGGCAACCCCCGCAGTATGTATAGCTATTCCCCCCATAGCTGGCATGTAGGACCAATTAGGTTGCCCCCATGGCATGAAAGTATTAATAGGATATGTAATTCTGGCGTAAGGCATTCCTATAGCGTTGGATGGATAATTAATTTTTCCTACAGGTACTTAATTTGTTGTGTAACCATACCCCTAAGAGGTTTGATTGGTTACAGGTTGTGCCCCCAAGGGCTGACCTGAACTGGATGGGGGGTTAACCACATTTGTGTGGGTAGGAGGGACATAAACCATATACTTCTCTATACTAGAGGTGTGTCCCTGACTAGGTACAATTCCGGTGATAGATAACATAGGTCCTGTCGGGGGTTGCCTCCCAGCACTAGAAGGGAATGATGAAACAGGAATTGAATGTTGAGCCCCAGGTGTGAAAGACCCAGGAGGATTGGGAATAGACATAATATGGGAGGCAGTGGGGTTGGAAGTTTGACCTAGATTATGTGGAGTCACGTGCAATCTAGAATCGGTTCAATGGGTCCCATAGAATCAGCAAGTGAATGATATCCCATAGGAACAACTGCGGAACGTGATGGTGGTGTGCCCAATATGTTATCTATTTTCTTTTCAATTTATTTTGCATGGATAATAGCTACCTGCTATTGTCTACATTCTTCTTCATTTGGTGAAACTTCTTCAGAAAATTTTAAATGGGTGCCAAATGAGGCAATGGATTGTCCTAAAGAGGTGTCCCAAAATGGAGCATTGGGACCATAATCTGGATGGGTAGTATCATCAACATGACCTTCTGTGGGAGAATAGAACAAATTATTACCCTGAGTAGGTTATTGGACCAAGGGAGGTGAGTGTGAAGGATATGGACCTCTACTTTCTTCAACCATTTTCTCTCCCACTTGGGAGTTGGTAGCAGCTCCTTGGTCGATAGCTTCCATAGGATTTTCTCCTGAAACAGGAATAAAATCAGGTACCAAGCCCTGTACTCTTCTAGACTGTCTTAGCTCAGCCAGTTTGTACATATCCTATCCAACCTAGGGTCTCAAAACTAGAAAACACGCTAAAAATTTCCCTACCCAAGCTATAGGTCAAACAAGCAAACTTAAATGATAGGAGGAGTTCATATAGTTAGATCTCTCACCAAGATTGTTAAGAAGGTGCCACTCGCGATATACCTCAAGGGTATGTGCATAGTAATCTCCCTGACTACCATTTTCAGTGTATGCCTCCAAGCAAGATGACCAAAGGGATTTTCTCAGATAGATAAGGTATCATAGTGGGGTCTCCTGATATACGCAAGGTACGTGGGAGCTCAAATCGGTAGTAGTGTTGTCTAATGCATAATCATTCACAACGGGCCTTCCTATATACAATCATGTATGTGAAGTACCTTTTCATATACCTGAAGGGTACGTGAAAGGCCGTTCGATATACTGACGATACATGGAAGAACCGCACGAGTCCCGAGATGTAATGCGGACGAGTAACGACAGCTCCTACGCTTAACGACACCCAAACACGTCTCTAGCCTATCACTCAAATTGCTATGTAATTTTTAACCTATAACTACCATTAATTTTAAAGTGGACAGTTAGGTCAATGCATGGAATTTCAACAGAAAAATTAAAACCATGCAGAATGTAGATGCAAATATTTCACTTTACCGTTCGTGGTATGCCTACCTATGGGAGGGAAAGAGAGTATTTTCTTTTTGTTTTAGAAACAAAAATTCCCAAACATCTATTTTGAAAAAATCAAAATCAAAGACAAGAAACAGATTCCAAACTCATTTTCCTTTTCTGAAAGAAATCAAAAGGGGAAGAGTCTCTTTTCCTAAAAGAAAAACAAGAAGAATTCTACATGCATATGCACTCTATTTTTCGATTTTTCTTAAAACATAGATAGATATAACTTAAAACTACACTATTTTTTTTATCTTTTGGTGAGATAGTACTAATTCAAAAGAGACAAAAGAACATAGAGAACCTAAAATCTTGTGATGCTAATCAGAGATCCAATGCCTTATGCTCAATAATGATAATGACCTAATCTCAGTCAAAAATATTTCTTTTAAACAAGCAAAAGGAAGTCCTCTATGGAAACAAAAAATGAAATCAAGATGCTAATCAAATGGTTTTTCTTTCAGTATTTATAAAAGAAATGAAAAGAGAGCTCACTAAAACCTAATCTTTCAAAAAATTCTTTCACAATCACAACCAACAAGAATAGAAGGAAATGAATAATCAACAAGCCTGGTCTAGATTTTGAATTCTTCAATCAAACCAATCTTTTACCACAGAATTTTCAACCATGAGCATTCATATTCTAACACACAAGCTTAACAATGTAGGGCTGAAAGCAAACAAACGCAATTTTTTGCAAAAAATGATGAAAAACTAGTTCTGGAACAAGGCCTACCTGGCACCGCGCTAGAGGGGTCTTGACAAAGCAGTTTTGGATGAGCACCACTTCTGGATAACGGGACTTAGGCGGTGGCACCACTTATGGCTAATAGAGTTCAGGCGGTGGCACCGCTTGTTGCCAACAGCACATGTGCAGTTCCGTGAATAGATCCAAAACACAAGGAGAATGAAAGATCAAGTTAGAAATTGATCAGATCAAGGAAAAAATTGATGGATTGAGAGTAAAAAAGAGCATATAAAGTCAAAATAGTTCAGATCTGAACAGATCTAAAAATTTTAAACCAAAATTCACTAAGTCAGATGGCATATCTGACTAAAGAGAGTTAGAGATGGAGCCTGGATTCAGACAAGAGTTCAAGAACTGAGGAAGATCAGATCAACTAAGATTTCCACTATTCCCCAATGGAGTCGCCAGATTTGTAATCAGGAATATTGCACCTTCTGTAGACAAAATTTGTTCCTCTGGTCTAAATGGTTCAGATCCAAAACAAATGAGTGAACGACAAAGGATGAAGACCTTCACTGAATGTCGTAGACACCTAGAATACTACTTCGATTGTGAACATGTGTACCTGCAAACATATCAAGCATACAACCACATCAAAGCTACCAGAAAATTATCTACTTATCCATGCTAGTGACTAAGGAATCTAACAACATGTACATGCAAAATCAAAACAATTGTAATGTGGGACGGAAATCAGTTTGCATTAAGAATGTATGGAGAAGCTTACAATTGTTGCCTTAGTGTTGACAAGCCCCTTCACAAGACAAACACTTCATCCCCATAAGCTCCAACTTTGCTCTCTATGTTCTCCAATGATTTGGACTAGGTAGTCAATCCAACAGCATAACCAATACCTCTATAGTTCTCCCCCTCAACTATGGATATGAGATTGTATTTATAAGGCTCAAAGGATAGGAATAGTTGAGAGAATTGTGGGTGAGGTGGCTCCAAGACCCTACCATGGGGGATCTTGAGCTCAAACTAACCCATAATAATAGGGATAAGGGAGGACACAAGGCTCAAGTTCTAGAAGCCTCGAAAAACTTCTATTTTTCCCATTTTACCCAAGGTATCGCTTTTCTTCCCTTATGACAGAGCGGTTTAGATGAAAACCGCTTTTAGATCAAAGACCATAGACGATGGCACCGCTTCTCTAAAACAGGATACAGGCGGTGTTGAGCAAGGTACCGCTCATCAGCCACAGGGCAAGCACGGTGCTAGGTTTTTTCAAGTAGAATTGACAAACAAAGAAAGTTTTCACTCTAAGTGTTGGGATTAAGGGAAAACATGGAAGTTAAGAGTCTTATCACATGATGGTGACAGGATTTAGGTATAACACTCTTTGATTTTCATCTTGTATGAAATCATCCCAAATACAATCCCACTTGGGTATATTTTCTCTTGCCATAGTAGCTTCAACAAAAACATCCCATGGCTTGGTCACACCATTCAAAGTTTCCCACACAAGTTCATTTTCAGCAATAACCTTCCCAACCGTACCTAGCTCATCTTGAACTTGAGGTGTCCCAGTAAGATAAGTCGCAACATATTTAGTATTTGTCATTTTATGCTTTTCAATTTCTCCCTCAATGCCCTCTTCCTATTTTCATTGGTACTTCGGTAAAAAAAATTTAAGGATTCCCACATTTCATAGGAATTGTCCTTATCGGCCACATGTGGAATCACATGGTATTTATGGCATCAAGGATGATTATTTTGTCCTTAATGTTATTTTTGGTGTAGGGTGCCAAATTTTTTGCATATATAGAGACCATCATACGTTTTTGTCGTTTTCTATTCACTATGTCCCAAAACTCACACTCTTGTAGAAGCAAAACAATTATTTATTTCCATGGGATAAAATTTGCATCCCCGTCCAACTAGTCATCAACCCTTAAACCTATAGTCATTGACCTTCATGACTAAAAACAAGTCCAAATATTTGTCTAGTGAACAAACTAACTGTTGGTTTATGTTGGTTTCCCCTTTTAGTATGGCTCCGATACCATGAAGAAAATTTTAAAGACACATCTTGGTTTCAAGTCTCAATGAGAATTATGTTTAATGCCCAACCCACATGTGCATGTAAATAAAAATTCTGTTTTTTATCTCATAAATAGGAAACACAAATAATATTCTTTCAAATATTGAGACGTAAAACAATAAATTCAAACCACAAACTTGACATAAATATTTTTGGTCAAATCACCTCATAAAAACCCTTGTGGAAAAACCAGTGAGAGAGTGGAATTTTTATTTTCCAAGGAAATTTACAGCGGAATAATTATCAACATTAAATATTCAACTTGTCTCAACAACTGATACCAATCTCTTCCTCAAAAACATTGCCAAAATCTACCTCAAAACAATGCCAACTTTGCCTTGAAATTTGTGCTAGAATTTATGTTCACTAGTTGTACGGTATATACTAAAAAACTCTCCTCAATTTATGTGTTGTAGTACGGTCATGTTGCCTCAAAATGTGTTCCTACTGCTCAACAATAAATGCATTTATTTTTGTTCCCAATTCTTCCTTGAAAATCACACCCTTCAACTACAGTACAGAATTATACAAAATTGTTGCAATTTATTATTGTACGACCTCATTAATGATGACTACTTCTAGATATGTGTTCTAGAAATCTTGGGAATTGTTCCCACTTATTCCTATTGCATGAATTATGTAGTAAATTGTGCCCTCTTCTATCTCTTGTCTTCTCGACCTCTCTCTTCAATGCTCATGAAAAATGAAAAAAAAATGAATGTGTATTTTTCCCTTTCCTTGCATTTTCCTTCATCAAGAGAGAAATAGCCTAACTAAAAGATCCAATGGCTAAGAGTAGATATTGGTTCATCCAAAGAAATTAATGACCTAACTAAAAGATCCAATGGATAATATTAGAGCTTGGCTCATCCAAATCCACGGTTGAGATAAAATCTCTTTATATGAACTTAAAATTAAATAAAATCACTTTTCTCATTAAATGTCCAAAAATTCATTGTATATATCATAAACTGAAATTAACTTTATATCTTATAAACTTAATGCCTAAGGGTCATGATGTACATTTCCCCTTTTAGCTAGACAAAAATCCACCTATGGTAACACTTGTATAAGGTACAATTTTTAACATTGGAAAGTGACTAGATACTATTTACTTTTCCATGGGTGTACTATGATTGGCCCCATAATAGATGTGGTTTCAGCTCTCAAAAATGGGACATGTTGCATAAATGGGGCCGCAGTTGGAGTGAAGGAGCAGGTTGGGAGAATTAAATGAAAATTTGATACAACATGAAAACACCTTAGCACATTCATTCAAACATTGACCAAGCATAGGTAAGACTCTCTGCCAATATCCAAGGGTACCCTAAAAAAGACACCAACTTGGAATGCATCCTTGGCTCAAATCCTTATTGGATTCTAGAAATCCTTCTTGGTATGCTCTTCATGAAAAGGTAGCATACATTAGCTATCATTTCCTAGTTATAACTACCATTTGGGATGACATTAATAGCATTCACACCAAGTTGGATCTGTTTGAAAAAGTAGAAAACACACCCTTGCAGATGTACAACCATTCTTGTGAAGGAAAAAATAATAATTTCCCATGTTTAATTAGTCTTTGTGTTTTCTAGTTTCTCTCAGTTTTGTTTATGAACAATATTCTTGAAATTGTCAAGATCTTTATGTTGGATTCTATATGCCAAAGGTTTTCTGGTTTAAATAGTCCTAAAAGAGGGGAAAGCTTTGTTGATGTATTTGTAACTTTGGAATGTATTCATCTATGTATCTTATGTATTGTAACCCGATGTTTATTCTGGGATGTATCTATAATGTATTTGAGTCATGTTGTCATGCCCCAATGTTCTGATCGGGAGGATCAATTATGTAAACAAGTCGTGTGAAGTCATAGTGGGTAACCCTCTGAATGTGTAAGGGTTAAATTCCCCGCAGTTCTGGGGCACTAGGGTTATTAGACTCTCCAAGTAGAGATCGGCCCTAGTAGGGTTTTAGTCATGCTGGGATTAGTATAAATAGAGATCTAGGATCTCTATTTAGCACACAAGTCATACACACTCAAGTGTAGCGCATAGTTGAGGAAGGAGAAGACACTGGGGCTAGACAAGAAGAAGATTACTGATGTTGGGAGATCACTTACTGTTTTGGGGCTTTTACTGTTTTGGTGCTGATTCTATCTCTGAGGAAGTTGCGGGGTTTTTGCCTTTATGGTTTCCCCGAGGAAAACACTATGTTCATTGTCTCTTATGTTTTGATTGTTGTGCTTGTTATTCTCTCAGTTAAAGATCCTAATAATGCTAGCTTAATGTTGAAAAACTAATATGGGATCAGAGCTAACTTGAGAAGAAGACACTGTGCAGCTGTGGGAACTAGGGCTTCCTAGTTTGAGGATCTTCCTCCATAGATTTTCAGCAAAATTAAGGTGGAATAACTCTCCTCCTTAGGGTGCATCTTTCTATCGAAGCATAATCTAATTCTGAGGTTTTTCAGTTTTGGACCTGTCACTACTGTTGGAAATTAGGGCTTTTCACAGAAGAGGAATTTTTCAGTGATCCCAGGCCTAGATTGATCTCCTCCTCAAAATCGAATTTAGGGACAAATTTCAAGGCATTTGGAAGGACAGAACTTCGGAAAAGCAAAACCCTAATTTGCTCCTAAACCAGCTCTACAGGATTTCAGCTCAAGTTTCAGATCCGACATCTTGAACCTGGTAAGATCTAAAATATTTTATTTCCATTTGAAGTTCTCAGATAAGATGTCTCATCATACCAAGCTTGATGATAAGCTTGAGGGAGATGATAACTTTCGATCCTGGAAGTATAGGATCTCCCTGATCCTGGAAGAGAATGAATTAGACTCCTACATTCATGAGGAGGTTCCAGTTCCAGAGGGAGATGAGGCAAAGGCCTTGCATAAGAAGAAGATGGTTATGGCAAAGAGGATCATTGCTGATTCTATCAAGGATCACCTTATCCCACAAGCGTCCTCTCTCAAGACACCTAAAGCTATGTTTGATGCCCTAACCAAATTGTTTGAAGGGAAGAACATAAACTGGAAGATGACTCTAAGGAATCAACTGAAGAATGTGAAGATTCAGAATGCAGAAAATATCCAGTCCTACTTCACAAGGGTTTCTCAGATCAAGGAACAATTAGAAGCTGTAGATGAAGAAGTGGAGAATGCAGAGATTGTGATGACAACTCTGAATGGCCTTCCTAGTTCATGGGATTCTTTCATTCAAGGAATCTATGCCAGAAATAAGTTAGTCAAATTCAATAGACTATGGGAAGAATGTTCTCAAGAAGAAGCTCGGATAGCAGCCCAAGAAGAGAAGATGGGAAGTGAAGATCAAGCCCTCATAGTTCACTCCAAGAAGGGAAGAAGAAATCCTCATTACTCCAAAGGTAAGAACTCTCACAATAGAAAGGACCTATCTAGATTAAGATGTTATACATGTGATGAAAGAGGACACTTTGAAAAAGACTGTCCTAAGAACAAGATTCACTCTCATAAGAAGAAGGGCAACAAAAGAAGACATCATGCTCATGCTGCAGAGGATGATGAACCATCCAAGAAGAAATCCAGATATGAAAGTGAAGATTCTTCAAGTGAGGATGAATATGTTTTGATTTCCACTCTCACTGGTAACATTACTCATGGTAGTGATGATTGGATTATAGATAGTGGGGCTTCTAAACATATGACTAGATTCAAGGAATCCTTTGTAAAACTATCAGAACATGAATCACCTCACAAGGTGAAGCTAGGAGATGACTACCAATATCCAATAAAAGGAAGTGGGGAATCTTCATATAAATTAGACTCTGGTAAGTCTTTAACAATGAAGTAAGTATTGTTTGTACTAGGACTCAAGAAGAACCTCCTTTCCATATCAGCATTGGATGCAAAAGGAATGCGGGTGGCATTCATAGATGGTCAAGTCTTTATGTGGCCTAGAGGAAAGACTATTGATGATGTGGTAGTAATTGGAGAACAAGAAGGAGGACTGTACAAATTGAAGGGCCATCCAGAACAAGAAATGGTCCATGATACAGTAGAGACAAGTGAACTTTGGCATAGAAGGCTTGCACATGTGCATTACAAAGCACTACCTATTGCAAGCAAAGTTGTTGAGGTCTTCTACAAATCCAAGCAAAACATGATGGGCTCTGCAAAGGATGTGCGAAGGAAAAGAACACAAAGAAGACATTTCCAAGTAGCGAAAGTAAAGCAAAAGGAATCTTGGAAATCACCCACTCCTATGTATGCGGTCGGATGTCATCAAACTCACTAAGCGGGTATGCATATTATGTTTCCTTTATTTATTATTTTTCTAGAAAGACATGGGTTTACTTCATGAAGAACAAAGATGAAGTGTTCAGAAAATTCAAGGAATTCAAAGCCTTGATCGAGAACCATACTGAAAAGAAGATCAAGACCTTTCAATCAGACAATGGTAGAGAATTCACTTCAAATGAATTCAAAAGGCTGTGCAAAGACTCGGGGATTAAGAGGGAGTTGTCCACTCCTTATAATCCACAACAGAATGGGATTGCAGAACGGAAGAATAGAACTATCATGGAAGCTGCAAAAGCAATGCTTCATGATCAAGATATTCCTATGCATCTTTGTGCTGAAGCTTCCACAACAGTGGTGTATGTACAAAACCAAAATCCACATAGAGTACTCGAAAACAAGACTCCTGAAGAAGTCTTCTCTGGAAAGAAACCAAAAGTCAGCCATCTCAGAATATTCGGCTGTCCTGTGTACATACACATGCCAAAAGAGAAGAGAACAAAATTAGATCCTTCAGGAAAGAAGGGTATATTTGTGGGATACTCTAAAATCTCGAAGGCTTACAGAATCTACTTCCTAGGATACAAGAAGATTGACATCAGCAGGGATGTGAAATTTGATGAAGACACAACTTACAACAAATTCAGAAAAATACCTGCTAAAGAACCTGAAGAAGCAGAAGAAGAAGCACCCAGAATTCATGATACAACCATGAATGAAGAAGCTCAAGAAGAAGATCGAGAATTTGAAGAACCACAAAGACCTGTAGATTCACCTCTGGAGAAGAATCCTCATAAGAGGAAACCTGCTTGGGTACAAGAACTTATCCAAGGTGTGGAAATATATGGGGCTCCAGAAGAGAATCACAGAGAAAGAAAGAGGACCAGATCCCGCTCCAGGTATGTAGCTTTACTATGTGATTTCATTGATAAAGAACCTTCCAGTTATGAAGAAGCAGTAGAATAGAAAGAATGGAAGGATTCTATGATCGAAGAGTACCAATCGATCATGAAGAATGATGTTTGGGATGTTGTCCCAAGACCAAATGGGAAGTCCATTGTAACTTCCAAATGGATCTACAAGATCAAGCATGCTGTAGATGGTAGCATTGAAAAGTATAAGGAAATATTTGTAGATCAAGGATTCTCTCAGAAAGAGGGAATATACTATGAAGAGACATTTGCACCTGTAGCTAGATACACTTCCATCATATCAGTACTTTCTTTGGCTGCAATGATGAAATGGAAGATACACCAAATGGATGTCAAGACTGCTTTCTTGAATGGTGTAGTGGAAGAGGAAGTGTATGTAGAACAACCACTCAGTTTTGAGACACATGACAGAGAGTCTCATGTATGCAGATTAAAGAAATCCCTGTACGGTTTGAAACAGGAACCTAGGACCTGGTACAGTAGAATTGATAGCTTTCTATCCAATTTGGGCTTTACCAAGAGTAAAGCAGATTCCAACCTTTACTACAAGGTTGAAGATGGCAACCCAGTAATGCTTCTACTATATGTAGATGATCTATTTATGATAGGTACAGATGGGTTGATTGTTGATACAAAGAGAAAGCTTGCTGCTGAGTTCAAGATGAAGGACTTGGGGATGATGCATTACTTTTTAGGTATGGAGGTGTGGCAGAGTACAGATGGAATCTTCCTTGGACAAGGGAAGTATGCAGTAGAGATCCTGAAGAGGTTTGGGATGATGGACTGCAAGGCTATGACCACACCTATGGCATCGAACCTGAAGCTATTAAGTGACCATCATCAAAGTCATTTGATGCTACGATGTATCGTCAGATGATTGGGTCATTAATGTACCTGACGAACACGAGACCAAACATTTGCTTTGCTGTGAACACCTTGAGCCAGTTCTTGACAGATCCGAGAAGTATTCACTTGATTGTTGCAAAGCATATTCTGAGGTACTTGAAGGGTACAGTTGATTATGGGCTCAAGTACGATGTGAATCAAAAGATTAACCTAGAGGTTTATGTTGATTTAGATTGGGCAGGCAGTGCCATCGATAGGAAGAGCACTTCAGGGTGTTTCTTCAGTATGGGATCAGGAGTGATCTCTTGGTTTAGCAAGAAGCAATCCTGTGTGGCACTGAGTACAGCTGAAGCAGAGTATGCCGCAGCTTGTTCAGTGAGTTGTGAGGTAGTATGGCTGCGGAAGCTACTTTCTGATTTATTTGATCCCCAGTTGGATGCTACTTGTATACATTGTGACAACCAGAGTTGCGTGAAGTTGTCATAGAATCCAGTGTTTCATGACAAGTCGAAGCATATCGAGATTAAGTACCACTATATCAGGGATATGGTGCAGAAGGGAGCAGTGAAGCTCCAGTATGTTGCGACGGAGGAACATATAGCTGATGTATTGACGAAGCCATTGGCTAGGCTAAAGTTCGAGTACTTCAGGGAGAATCTTGGTGTTCTCCAGATCAAGGTTTCCTCCAAGAGAAAGTGATGAGACCCATAGCCATTCTGACATGGTGAGAGGATTGGTTCCTTCCATGATCAGATGTAAGGGCTGATCCATCTGTCATGGTGAGAGGATTGGTTCCTTCCATGACAGATATGAGTATCGATATCCATAGTCATTCTGATGAGCAGGTCAGATGTAAGGGCTGAGCCATTCTTTCATGGTGAGAGGATTGGTTCCTTCCATGTCAGATGTGAGTGCTAATCATTTCTGATATGACTGCAGGATTGGTTCCTACATGATCAGATATAAGGGCTATTACCATTCTTGGAATGGAGCTGCCTGGTGAGGTACCAGGAAAACTCAGTTTATGACTGAGGGTCGTTCTGATATGACCATGAGATTTGTTCTCACATGATCAGATATGAGTGCATGGCCATTCTTATGTGACAGAGGGATGTGTTCCCACTTGATCAGATGTAAGGGATGAAGCCATTCTATCATGGCTAAAGGATTAGGTTCCTCCCATGTCAGATATGAGTGCTAAGCCATTCTTACTTAGTGTCAGATATAAGGGCTACCACCATTCTTTGAATGGAGCTACCTGGTGAGGTACCAGGGATACTCAGTCTAGGAATGAGAGCCTTTCTGATGTGACTGAGGGATGTGTTCCCATGTACTCAGATGTAAGTGCAGTGGCCTTTCCACAAATGATAGTATTTTGAGTTCCTATCATGCTGGTGGTTGTAAGTGCTGAGCCTTTTCACAGATGATAGTAGTTTGAGTTCCTATCATGCTGGTGACTATAAGTGCTGTGCCTTTTCACAGATGGTAGTAGTTTGAGTTCCTACCATCCTGGTGATTGTAAGTGCTAAGCCTTTCCACAGATGGTAGTAGTTTGAGTTCGTACCATGCTAGTGGATGTGAGTGCTGTGCCTTTCCACAGATGATAGTAATTTGGGTTCCTATCATGCTGGTGGTTGTAACTGCTGAGCCATTTCACAAATGATAGTAGTTTGAGTTCCTATCATGCTGGTGAATGTGAGTGCTGGGCCTTTCTAATATGATTATAGGATTAGTTCCTACATGATCAGATGTGAGTGTTGGGCATGCCTTTCTGATGAGTAGGTTAGATGTAAGTGCTAGGCGAAAGACCTACATGGAGGCTAGGCCTACAACCAACATGAAAAAGGTCTAGCTCTGTAGAAATTCCTGTGACAAGAAGAATCATGAGATAGCACCTATGATGATGATTGCTAGTGATGATCCAGATCGAGTGATGATCGAGATCCAGTGATGATGATCCAACAGTGATGATCCAGATCGAGTGATGATCTAGATCTAGTGATGATGCCCAGTGATGATCCAGATCCAGTGATGATGTCCCATGATGATCCAGATCGAGAGATGATCCAGATTCGATGACTTGAAGACTCAGAAGACTTGAGATGCAGATGACGAGATGATCCAGTTGATACAGAGAAGAAGACCAGTGCTGAAAATTGTGTCGAAAGAATACCTTCCTAGTTAAGAGGGAGTGTTGATGTATTTGTAACTTCGGAATGTATTCATCTATGTATCTTATGTATTGTAACCCGATGTTTATTCCAGGATGTATCTATAATGTATTTAAGTCATATTGTCATGCCCAAATGTTCCGATCGGGAGGATCAATTATGTAAACAAGTCATGTCAATTCATAGTGGGTAACCATCCGATTGTGTAAGGATTAAAGTCCCCGCAGTTCCGGGGCACTAGGGTTATTAGACTCTCCAAGTAGAGGTCGGCCCTAGTAGGGTTTTAGTCATGTTGGGATTAGTATAAATAGAGATCTAGGATCTCTATTTAGCACACAAGTCATACACACTCAAGTGTAGTGCATAGTTTAGGAAGGAGAAGACACTGGGGCTAGACAAGAAGAAGATTACTGTTGTTGGGAGATCACTTACTATTTTGGGGCTTTTACTGTTTTGGTGCTGATTCTATCTTTGAGGAAGTTGCGGGGTTTTCTCCTTTATGGTTTCCCTGAGGAAAACACTATGTTCATTGTCTCTTATGTTTTGATTGTTGTGCTTGTTATTCTCTCAGTTAAAGATCCTAATAATGCTAGCTTAATGTTGAAAAACTAACAAGCTCTAGTTTCTCCATGAAAGGCAAGTTTACTTTCTATGGTTCAATTTTGTAAAATGTTAGCTTATCATTTTAGATTCAAAATGAGACTATTTTATGGGTTGACATGCTTTCCATTGAGGCAGGTTAACCACTTATTTCTTTTTTATTTTATGTAACTTTATCAATAAAAAAAATAACCAATTTGAAAATGGGAGCATTAAATTCAGTTACAAATTATGTCCAAAAGTTGTCCGAACTAAAGAATAATTTATCAGCAATTGACACAGATATTAAAGATAAATAGTTAATCACCATTATTATTAATAGCATACCATATTTGTATTGGAATTTTGTAACATCATTCTGTGTCTTCTAGAAATGAAGTTCATACATTTTAAGAAGTTGTAGGGGTACTATAAAAATAGCAACAACTCAAGAAAAATGAGGTTATAAAATCAGATAGATATTTTACTGGAAGACACAGAGGAAGAGGGCGTGATAGAGGTTGTAGAGGAGAATAGTACGAATGACATCCAATTGGAGGAAAAAATCGTCAAATCAAACAAGCACTTATCATAGTTCTAAACATTGCAATTATTGTAAAAAGAATAATCATAATCATAAGAAGTGTTATCTTAAGCAAAGACATGAGGTTTATCAAAATAAAGGTAGAGGATATAATAGAGGCAGAACTAGATGGAAACAACATCAAATCTATTTTGCAGATAGTATAGTGGTTTCCCATAATGAACCAACCACTAATTTTTTTTATGGCTTCTTGTATTAACATTTATGTCTCTCAATGTGTTTGGTATATTAATTTGGGGGGCACCAAAAATATGAGTAGTAAGTAACAAGTTATCTTCAAAATTGCTTCATGTGATAATTGTTAAAAGCACAACATCACGATTCAATCTCTAATCCAACATTGTGCATCTAGGATTGGGCCTCATGGATTGAGGTAGAGAACCTGAGTTGGACTTAGGAAATTAGAGTAGATTCTTGAGTTGGACTCAAGCATGATTGTCTTTAGTTGTAAAAGGTTATTCCTCATGTGTTGAGGTGAATGGTTTTATTTATCAAAGTGATTTTGTTGTAAAGTCTTGTTGGACAAGGCTCAAGACTTGTTTTTCAATTCATATTCTCGTGTGGACCTCCAATTATAGTAGGTACCCATGGGGTGGACCTCTAGTTATAGAGGTAGTTGATTCTCATGTGTACCTCCAATTATTGTTGGTACCCATGGGTTGGACCTCCATTTATAGAGGTAGTTGATTCTCATGTGTACCTCTAGTTATATAGGTAGTTGATTGTCATGTGGACCTACAGTTATAGAGGTGGATTCTTTACATGTTGAAGCATTAAAGTTGTGTGATGTATTACTAACCATGGTCATTAGAGATGGATAAAACTATTAATTCTCCTCTAGAGACTGGCCACCTCTAGAGTGAATTACTTTAGCATTTGATCATTTGGTCCGGAGGAATATAATACGATCACAACATCTAGAAATTATTCTGAGTATAATATGATATTCTAGATAATTAAAGTTAGCACATATTGACCATGCAGTAAAAGATAAGAGACAAAGATAAAAGCATAGAGAAATAAGAGAATTATAATTGCACATGAGATGAATTTAGTTGACTAAGATGAACCTGAATTGTTAAGCTTCAGTTAAAGAAACAATGGATGCATTAGTTAATTAAAGGAGAACTCATAGTGATCACTTCAAGTAAATCAATCAGCATGTTTTCAGATTATAATAGTTAACTAAGTGTTAGTAAATATGGACTAGTTAGTGTTTTGCATTGATTTCACTTTAGCTAAACTAAAAGATGACACTTAAGTTAGCAAAAATATGACACTTAATTTAATAAAGTGTTTGCATGAAGACACTTGAGTTATCGCATTATGACACTTAAGTTAGAATTCTAACTAGGTGGGCATGCAATCAGTTAGAGAGAGAGTTCACTCTGGAATCAATTAATCATGATTTAATGCCATAGTTGTATGGTATTGCACATCCTGTATGCATGATTGAAGAATCAAGTGCACGGGATATTTTCTCAAGAAGGAAATTCACTATTCTCTACATGTGGTGCATTATTCTCATGCAACCATTTGATATGGTTTGCATGGCAATGTTTTTAGCTTGTTATTAATGTGTTGGGCACACAACAAGTTTAAACCATTGATCTTTATTCTCAGTTGCTCAGTATTCTATATTATCTTGAACCTGGGGTGCTGAAAGAAATATATTATTTTGTAAAAAGACATTATCTGCTATATATCATAATTATGCTTTGAATATTTGATAGGGTTTTTCATCCTCATTTTTTTTAGCGTTTTCCTCATGGTACATCTTGTGTTGTGGTTGAATGTTTCAAGTGATTTAACGGTTCATTGATTCAAGTATTCAGTATTTTTGCACATAAAGTTTTAAATTTCAAAGTTCATCAAATTTTCTCAAAAACCAACAATAATGAGATCATTATTCTAGAGGTGAAGTACCTAGTATGAGAGCTTCAGGAGATTGCATAAAAAATATTCATAATGTCTTGTATGTTACAGGTTTAAAAACCGAATTTATTTATGTTAGTAAATTACTAACTAAAATTATACCATTGTTTTTATAAGAAATAGTGTTTGATTAAATATCGTAACAATAAAATCAAGGCCATAGGATTACGGTGTAATGATAAGTACAAGTTTGTTAGTATTCCCAAGAAACAACAAATTTTTCTTACATGTTCTAATTTAGAGGATTATTTATGGTATGAAATATATGGTCATCTTAATTATTTCTATTTGAAGTTGCTTCACAAACATAATTTGGTGAATGGATTGCCTAACATTGAGGAAGATAAGGGTGTCTATGAAACATGTATGGTAGGGAAGCAACATCATTTCAAGTTTGAAAACAACAAAAGCAGAGAAAATTAGATATTGGAGTAGTTATGTGTATGGTCCAATGAGAACTCAATCTCTTAGAGGAGCTAAGTACTTTGTAACATTTAAAGATGATTTTTCAATAAAGATATGGGTATATTTTTTAATGTTCAAATCTAATGTTTTTCAAATATTTAGCAAATTCAAGGCTTTGGTTGAAAATGAATGTAGTCAATGAAATAAGGTGTTGAGAAGTGATAAAATAGGTGAGTATGAACCCAATTCCTTTCACGACTTTTTATATTGGAATGGTATTCAAAGACACATTTGTTGCCAAAATACTAGAGAAAAATAGCATAGTAAAGAGGAAGAATCAATCCATTATAAACATGGCTAAAAGTGCGTCATCTCATGATAATTTTTGAGTTGAAATGGTTCAAACAACAATGCTTTTATTAAATCGTAGGCCGACAAAGGCAGTCCCTAGTAACACCCCTATGAAGCTTGATTAGAAAGAAAACCAAATGTAACAAATTTCTAAGTTTTTAGTTGTTTGGCCTATGCACATGTTCCAAATACAAATAGGCATAAATTGGAATCTAAGAGTCAAAAATGCATGCTTATTGGGTATAGCACTAAATCAAATGCATACAAGTTTTATGATCCAATAAATAGAAAGGTTGTTATAAGTAGAGATATATATTTTTTATGAAATACATGCACATGTGCATACATAATAATGGAAAGGTGCAATTTTGCAAGGTGGCAATGAAGAGCTTGGATGTAAACTCTTGTTACATATACGTAGCATAGAAGACAAGAGGACAAAGAAGGGGAAAATGTAGAGTTGAAATTACAAGATAGAAATTATGTTGGAATTCCTATTTGTATTGAGAGGGGGCGTGAATCAGTATAAAGCACATATTACACAATTTTCACTTAACAAATTATACTTCAATTTATTTTTCTGTCAGACTAATAAAATACACCAATGCACAAAGAATCTGTAGATTATATGTGTGTGTGTGTGTGTGTGTGTGTGTGTGTGTGTGTGTGTGTGTATACATGTATATATACATACATACGTACATACATACATACATACATATGTATGTATGTATGTATGTATGTATGTATGTATGTATGTATGTATGTATGTGTAAATACATATACACATACACATACATATATATACATATATATATACAAATTTATATATATACATATGTATATATATACATATGTATATATATACATATATATATACATACATATATATATATATATACATACATATATATATATACATACATACATATATAT
>LPNX010208145.1:202021-285047 GCA_001517045.1 Pseudotsuga menziesii
TATGTATATATATATATGTATATACATATATGTATATATATACACACACACACAGACACACACACATATATATATATATATATATGGATGAGGGATGGATAGTATTTCCAGTTTTGGGCTAGGCATATTTGTTTGTCCCCTCCTATAATACATGTGCCATCATTTCTCTCTCAGTAGGCTATCTATGAACAATATTTGAGGTTAGTTTTCATTGTATGACATCATAGACTCACCACATAATTTAAACATATAAGGAAATAAGGCCCACCTGACAAATATTGTTGAGGAAATTTTATGCTTGAAAACCTCGGAGAGGCTTTAAAGTGGGTTGACAAATGATTGTCCTGTCACTATCTAGGGAGCAATAGAGGTTGGTATCTCCCTTTTAATCCCATTTCGCTATGGAAATTCTAGGACCAATGTACCTCTAAAATTGCACGCTTTCAAGCTACAAGAATGAGAAAGAAATAGTCTTTTAGTTGGAAGATTCATGGTACTTTTACAAAAGGCATAACTGAACTACAGGACTTTAATAAATATAAAGGGCCTCCTAGCCTCTAAATTTAACTCAACTTACCTTGAAATAAAATATCAATAAGTGGATGCTATATCCACGTTTCTCTCCAATAACCAATAATAAAAGTAAAACACATTTAGCAGCTTCTAGATCCATGCTTCAAGGGCCACTAAAAGCCTCCTCAAAACTAGCTTCTCCTCAATGAAGGGAGAAAATTGCATATAATAGGGTTTGAATGCTTTCTTGCCACCACTTTTCACTTTCCAATTTATAGTGTTCCCTTGAGTCATGGTATTTGATCTTATCTTTGGAGAGAAAATGCCATTGACTTATGAAGGGAGTTCCTCCTCTTTTATTTGTAAATCATGCCAATAATCGATTAGATGATTTATCATGCCTCCAAATATGTGAGACATACCTTGAACCATGTGAAATATCTCACGATATCCCTCCAAATGTCCTCTTGTGTGGGACATCCTTCTTTTACGGGCTATATCCATGCTTCCTCCANCAATCTTATGCACGAGCACCAACTTACTGACTTCATGCACCGACCTGGGAGGATCACAATCCCTTTGCGTAGGCTCCAAATTGTTTTGTTCATTCACCAACTTGAATGGAGATTATAATATTATTTTATTTTTCTTTAGCACCAACTGAAAGGAAGCTCCAAATCCCTATTTTGTATTCTCTAGCACCAACTGGAAGGAAGCTCCAACTTCATGTCCTTGCCCCTTCTTGCCATCCTGAAATAAATATATGTTGTAACAAAAATGTGACTTATGTGATTTCCATCTTCTGCGGCTTATGTGATATGGGTATTATGTGACTTATGTGATCTGTGATCTGTCTTCTACAATCAACAATATCAACCCTTTGCAACTTTTTTGATCTGCAATCTGTGTCTTCTCATTTTAGCTTAACCTATTTTCACTGTATATCTCCTTCACACATCTCAATGTTGGGTATCTCTCTAATTTGTGCACCGCCTACTGCTCTTCTTCATTATTTTGTGTATTTGACTCTTTGATGTAAATAAATCTTTTGAATCAACAATCCATTGATACCATAATAATTCGAAGCTTTCCAAGTCAAAATATCACCTCTTCTTCATCTTCAAGCTTGCTTCAAGATTTCCATATCTTTCTTATTTATACTATTTTTGCTCAAGAGATTGTCCACAAGTTGGGGTCCCTTTGAATTGGTTACACCCATTATTTTTTACTTCTTAGTCAATCTAACCACTTCATTCTATCTTTCATCGGTGTATATCTTTTGATAATTCATCATTGTGGGGTTTTGTTCACTTGAGTCCAACGACTTGGTGGTATTTGCACATATGGATTCCACGTCTTGGTGGGATTTTCGCACTTCCAAGACCTGCACACTTAATCTCTATATACTTATTCAAATTGGCTTCACTTATATAGAGAGCCATTGCCTAATGGATCTTGCGCACTACTAAGACTTGCATACACTTTTATATATTTCTTTAAATTGGCTTCAAGTATTCATGCTTCTTGCCTGATATCAACATATTTCTTGTTTGGCATCATCATCCATATTGCTTTACATCAATGACAACACCAATAATAACTAAGCTCCCCCTGAGTGTGATCTCTTCCTCTTTTGCACACAACTTGCTCCCCCTGTATTTATGTCATTTGGTCCTTTGTTGTGCTCTTTTGCGCAAATCCTGCTTCTACCTGATTTCTCTTCTTCTTATGTTTTCTCTCCCTTTGAAATAAATGGAAAAGGGATGTTCCTTCTAAGTATGAGACTCCCCCTGACTTCATGCTTCTTTATTCATCTTTCTATCACTTCTATTGCGCCAGGTTTGTTTTTCCATGTCGCATATGCAACAAATTTTCATCTTACTAACTACAAATGATTTTTTTAACTTAATGACCACATATTCATTAATGTGATTTTGCACATCTTGACACGTATTTCAAAACAAAATATTCCTTGATGTGTTTCTTTGAATTCTCTAGAGATCACAACATTAGCGTACAACACCAATTTGACATACTCAATGCAACAATCTTTCATGAGGTTCGATATATCATTTATGACCCATGTACTTGTGTGATATAGTGGGATTTATTCTTCGAGCACAATATTCTTAATTTAATTGACATGTATTGTTCTTCAATTCAACCATAAATGCATTTAATTTATGTGTCCCTTTACTTAGCACATGCAATAAATATTTGAACGTATTTATGGGTTGCTTACAACCTTCAGTCGACACAAAACCATCAATCTTGTATGTTTTCACTCTTTTTTTTCATACTTTTGTCACAATGGAATCCTCTCTTAAGCAAGTCAATGTTGCCATCGTCGTTCTTTTGAAACTAATCATGTCTCAACAAAAGGAACTTGTACACTTCAAAGGTATATTTGATAATTTGATTTCTCGGGATGAGAAAGTTGATATACAAAGATGGTATTCTTAGACGTAAATCAATCAATGGAATGTTGATGATATAGCAATCTTGAAGAGCTGGATGGATCAATTTGAGAAACAAAAAGAGCAAAACCTGGTGCAGTATCTTCAGTGTACATCTAGTAGTACTGCTACTGATAAGCAATATTTTCCTGACATGGAATTGTGCTTCACATTTTCAGATGTTGTTGATAATGAATTGTGTCTTTCATTGCTAGGTTCTAATCATTGATCAATAGTTGTTGAATATTTCAATTTTGTGCACCAATATGCCTGCTAAGGAATTTTATACAAGTGCATGTTGGTCACAGTGTTTGGATCCTTATGTACTTGTCATGTGTTACAACCCCTATTTTTGTACGCCACGTATGGCATGGTTTTCTTCCTGAATATTTGAGCATTGAAGCTCCATTTTGTAAGTTGGATAAGGTCACTTTTCTTGTGACAATTTTTTTGTCAAAACATGTACCTCTTTTCCTTTTGTAATGATAGCTCCTTCATAATACAAATCTTGATTATGCAAAAGTGTTCTATCTTCACATAATGATTATTATTATGTAATGATGCACTCATACAATACCAAGATGTCCATACATGAATATTTGTCCATTAATACTTATAAAGCAGGAACTTGAATATGTGTCACATCCTTAAATCAATGTATTTTGTGCAATGGTTTCCCAAATGTACTATGATTGCAATGTCTAATGTTAGTTTCCTTGAATTCCTAATAAATGACATGTTGAACTAAATGAAATTATTCAAAATATTTTGAGGTCAGCAAGATGAGCAGCAGTTATTTGTCGCTTGAGATAGACTTGAATTGTTTACTTCAACTATACATGGATGAGGAACTTTTTTTATCCATTTTTCAATGTGCGCACATCCTTTTTTATACTGTCTAAGACTGACTAATTTCATTTTCCCTCCATATTTTTCTGTCGATCTTGTATGAAACATTTATTTTTTATCATTTCACTGTTCTTAGACAATATTGATCGTTATTCCCAAAACCATCACAAGCATAGAATATCATTGTATGAAAGTATTTTGCAATGTGGCCAAAATAATTACACCTTGAACACTTCAATGTATTGACCCTTCTTTTACTAGTATGATAGGGAAAAATGCAATTATTGAAAGAACTATCATACCTAGGTTGGACTTGCTTTTCAAATTCATCAAATTTGTATCTGAAATACATCTGTCGTCACATATATTTTCAACTATATTATCATAGCCAATCCATGACTTGTCTATTGGTGATCTTTGGTTGTTCAATATCTTGTCCAAGACTGTTGTTTTATTCTTGGACTTGTTCTTAAGTTATGCGCCAAAATAAACCTTGACTTCTTTTGGAGTTGCACAATCTTGTATTTCATCCTTGGACTGTATTTTATTTTCCAATTATTGGTTTTCTCTTCTTATTCCATCCACTTCACTCTTCAAATGAGAAGCCTTTGTATCTTTTTGCACAAGTCGTTTTGTTAGCAACTCATTTTTCTTTCTTGTTTCTTCCAAATATGCTTCCAACACATAATTTTTTTCTTCCATCCTTTTAAATTCTTTAATTCGTAGTCTAATTGTTTTTCAATATCATTTTCCCCCTTACTTATCTATTTTTCCAATGTTTCTTGAAAATCATTTTTAACCTTTATCTATTTTTCATTCTTTAACAGTTGTTCCTTTAAATAATTATTCTTTTTTCTTGACTTCTTCAGTAATTCCAAAAAACTAATGTTGATGTATTTGTAACTTCGAAATGTATTCATCCATATATATTATGTATTGTACCTCGATGTTTATTCTGGGATGTATCTGTAATGTAATTGAGTCATGTCATACCTCGATGTTTATTCCAAGAAGTTTCTATAATGAGAAATTTATGTCAAGTCATTATGGGTAACCCTCCCATTGGTCAAGGGTTAAAGTCCCCACAATTGTGGGGCCCTAGGGTTATTAGACTATCCAAGTGAATTCGAACCTAGGTGAGTCATTTTAAGTCAGGGAAATAGTCCCCACCATTGTTTTACCCTCCTATTTGTCAGAGGAGGCAAAGTCCCCACAAGTTGTGGGGCGCTAGGGTTATTAGACACTCCTGGAGATGTCGGCTCTAGTAAGTAATTGTTAAGTGAGGTCGACATGTTGGAGTGGGTTTCAAGTGAACATAATAATATAAATCAGTGAGTCTCTCTATTTATCACACACACACACACTCATTGGGGTGCATGAGTGAGAGAGAAGAAGCTCTCTCAGTGTCAGAGAGAGAGACAGAAGCTGTGCATATCATCTTTATGTTTTATGGTTTTACTTTTGGTCCTGATTCTATCTCTGATGAAGTTATGAGGTTTTCACCATTTATGGTTTCTCCGAGGATAAACACTGTGTTCATTGTCTCTTGTGTTTGATTGTTGTGCTTGTTATTCTCTCAATCAAAGATCCTAATACAATGCTAGCTTAATGATAAAAATCTAACATGGTATCAAAGCTAACCTGAGAAGAATACATTGTGCAACTGTAGAAGCTATGGCTTCTTACTTTTTGGGTCTCTCTCCACAATCCATCAGCAAAATTATGCTAGGATGACTCTCCATTGAAGGGTGCATATTTTTGTCGAAGCAAAATTCAATTCCGAGCATTTTCAGTTTTCGGTACGGAAATTAGGGCTTTCTATAGAAAAGGAATTTTTGAGTGAGCCCAGAATAGGATTTTTATCCTCATCAAAATATAAGTTTAGAGACCTGGATCAATATTTTTGGTTGGGTGGAACTCCGGGAAAGTCAAACCCTAGTTTGACCCCGAGCTAGAAAAACCCTAAATACTAAAACTACTAAGTTTTGGTCCATTCACTATATCCAAATATTGGCAAAGGTTCAGGAGCTAAAAACTTCAAGAGACAAATATAAAACCCAGATATACATTGTATCCAAAATTCAGCCTCATATTCGCTATATTATGGGAGATATGATCCCTCCAATTTAGGGTTCCAGCCTCTTCCAGAATTCATCCATAAACAGGACACCTGGGGCGAATTGCTATATCTTGGGCTACAAATGTCCAAATTAAATTTCTAAAGATGTTCCAGAAATTTCATGGAATTTAATTTCTGTGGTCCAAGATTCAGACTTAGAAGATGAACCAGTGACACGTGGCAGTCCGTACAACTTCACTATTCTGAACAGTCCTGTACCAGGTCACCTTGGGAAAAGGATCATAAGTCCCAATTGGTTAAACCAATTCTTATAAAACCTATGGTTTTGGATCAGGGACATGTGAGGCTACCACAGTGAGAATTTTTAGACATAGAGTATCAGTAATTTAGGAGATACCACAGAAACAGTAACGGGAATTTTTGTAGGAGAAATTGGAAAACTAGGGCTTCTTGTTCCGAGAGATTCCCTCCACTGTTTTCAGAAAAGGAGTACATTGGACAGATCCATTTGAAGATATATATATTTCTATACAATCAGATCTAAAATATTCCAAGTTTTGAAAATTAGGGTTTCTCTGACAAACCCTAGATCAGCCAGCTCTAGAACCAGGACGAACACCTCAAATCGGTAAGATCTAATCTTTTGCTATTTGCATTTGAGGTTCTCATTTCAAAGTGATCTATCACAACAGCTTGATGATAAGATTTTTTAAGTTGAAAAATTCCAAGCATGGAAGTATATGATCTCCCTGAAGAAATGAATTGGACACCTACATGAGTAGAGAGGTTCCAGTTCCAGAGGGAGATGAGGCTCAAAGCCTTACACAAGAAGAACTTGGTCAAGGCCAAGAAGATCATTGTTGATTCAATTACGGATCAACTTGTACCACAAGTGTCTTTCCTAAAGACACCAAAGATGTTTGATTCCTTGACCAAGCTATCTAAAGGGAAGAACATAAATAAAAAAATGGATTTGAGAAAACAAGTTGAAGAATGTGAAGATCCGGAACGTAGAACAACTTGAAGCAGTAGAAGAAGAAATGGAGAATGCAGAAGCAGTGATAACCATGTCAAATGGCCTCTCAGGATCATGAATTCATTCATATGAGGAATGTGTGCCAAAAGGAAGTGATTACTTTCAGCAGACTCTGGGAAGAAGAAGAAGCTCGACTCATAAGAAGAAGAGAAGATGGGATCAACTGAATATCAAGTCTCTCACCATCCAAAGAAGATACCTCAAGCGATGAGGAATATGAAGAACTCAACTCTTGAAGAACCTGTTATCCATCTTATCATTTGGATAAGAAATGATGCTATGATGAATGAAGAAGATTATGAAGCTGAAGGCTCAAGAAGGAGTCTACCCATTAAATAAATAAAGATAAGTATTCAATTGTCATTTCATGATATTGTTTTGTTATGCATTTGTTTATATTTAGTTGATGTATTATGCACAATAGAATGTTTGCATTAATTACAGTATACTACTAATATGCATGTGATGGGTAAGTATCTCATGGTGCCATACAACTCTCCATTGCTACTTATCTAGAATGAAACCTCTTTGCTGACATATTGGATTAGTGCACAATCTCAATGTTGTCCTGGTAGAGATGGAAGGCATCTAGAAACGTTTCCGTGAGATATGGATGAATGTTGTACTGGCTAAAGTAGTTGCATGATCATATATTTATGCATAAGAATTTTCCAGGATGAAAATTCCTTATGAAATGTTTCTAACCTTACAAATGCATTTGACTTGTAGGAAATATCGCATACATAATCCCCTGCAAACAAAGAAGGATGAGACTTGTTTCAAAGAAAAAATGATGACAGTTCAAAGATGAAAAATAATATGACAAATACAGTGACATCATTGATGCAGAATCTTCCAAGAAGAAAGGGAAGACCAGTTCAAGAAGAATGATGTCTAGGATGCAGTATCTATACATGAATGGAATTTTATAGTTCCATCATGTAGTAGATGGAAACATCATGGGATACAAGGCATAGACTACAAAGAGACATTTGCATCCACTGGAAGTGAAGTCACATGACATGCATAATCATGTGTGTAAATGAAAGAAGGCCTTGTACGAGCTCAGAAGACACCCATGGGATAACACATACATAAGGAGCTAGATCAAGATCTGGACCTTTGCGACAAGGTTGATAGGGGATGACAAGCTCATAGATGGGTGTGAGAAGAACTTTTGAAAAGGTTCAAGATAGAGGATCTTGGTATCTAGTGTCACTCCAGTACATAATGTTTCAATGCATAGAGTATGGAAGACAGAGGGAGTATGATGCTTCAGAGGGAGTGACTACAGAAGATCCTAAGGTTCGACATGGTATGATAGGATGGACAAATTACTGATGACTCTAGGATTTACTAAGATTAGAGTGGATTCCAACCTTTGCTTCAAGGTTGAAGGTGGAAGACCAGTGATGCTCCTGTTATGTGTCGATGCACTACATTCTAGGCATGGAGGTGTGGACAAGGGAAGTATGCAGTAGAGATCCTGAAGAGGTTCAAGATGATGGACTGCAAGGTCATGACCACATCTATGGCATTGAACCTAAAGCTATTTAGTGTTGCTTCATCAGAGTCGGTTGATGCCATGATGTATCATTAGATGATTTATTCCTTGATGTACTTGACGAATACGAGACCAGATATTTGCTTTGTTGTGAACACATTGAGACATATTCACCTAATGGTTGCAAAGCATGCAATGAGGTAACTGAAGGGTACAGTTGATTATGGGCTCAAGTATGAGGTGAATTAGAAGATTAACCTGGAGGGTTATGTGGATTCGTATTGGGAAGGCAGTGCCATTGATAGGATGAGCACTTCAAGGTGCTACTTCAGTATGAGATCAGGTGTGATCTTTTGGTTTGATAGGATGGAGTCATGCATGGCACTGAGTACAGCCGAGGCAAAAGATGTTGCCACTTATGATTTGGGAGGTAGTATGTTTCTTTTGAAAACTACTATTTGATTTGATTGATCTGACTTGCATTTTGGTATGATGCAGAGAGGAGCAGTGAAGCTCTAGTTGGTGATCCAGATTGAGATCTCTCGAAAGAGGGAGTTCTAGCATAGCTAGTAAGATAGGTCGTCTGAGTATAAATCCTGGCAAATCTCGCAGGTTGCTCAGATGTAATCAGTCTTGTAGGTTGTCCTCGGATGTAATAGGTCCTGGTGAATCTCGCAGGTTATCCTTGGACGTAATCAGCCTTGATGTAATTCTATGCTAGAAATGGCCAGAGTGAAGTTTGAGTACTTTATGGAGAAGCTTGGTGTTCTCTAGATCGAGGTTCCCTCCAAAGGGAAGTGATGATTTTGTAAGCCCTTCTGACATGGTGAGAGGATTGGTTCCTTCCATGGTCAGATATAAGTGTTGTGCCCTTCCGACATGGTGAGATGATTGGTTCCTTCCATGGTCAGATGTAAGAGCTGTGACATTGTGAGAGGATTGGTTCCTTCCATTGTCAGATGTATGTAATGATACCACATCCAGCATGAAAAAGGGCTGGCTTTGTGAAGACACATCTAGTATGAAAAAGGACTAGCTCTGTGTGGATACCACATCTAGCATGAAAAAGGGTTGGCTCTATGAAGACACATCTAGTATGAAAAAGGACTAGCTCTGTGTGGATACCACATCTAGCATGAAAAAGGATTGGCTCTGTGAAGACACATCTAGTATGAAAAAGGACTAGCTCTGTGTAGGTTCCACATCGGGTATGAAAAAGGACCAGCTCTGTGAAGACTCATGTAATATGAAAAAGGACTAGCTTTGAGTAGCTACCACATCTGGTATGAAAAAGGACCAGCTCTGTGATGCCTCATCTGGTATGAAAAAGGACTAGCTATGTGATGCCTCATCTGGTATGAAAAAGGACTAGCTTTGAGTAGCTGCCACATCTGGTATGAAAAAGGACCAGCTCTGTGATGCCTCATCTAGTATGAAAAAGGACTAGCTTTGTGATGATACATCCAGTATGAAAAAGGACTGGCTCTGTATAGGTTCCTATGATGAGAAGAATCAAGAGATAGCACCCGTGATGATGACCCAGTGATGATCCAGATCTAGTGATGATCCAGATCGAGTGATGATCCAGATCCAATGATGATGTCCAGTGATGATCTAGATCCAGTGATGATCCAGATCCAGTGATGATGTCCAGTGATGATCCAGATCCAGTGATGATCCAGTTCCGATGATGAAGATGACTTGATGATGATCCAGATGGTACAGTGAAGAAGACTTGTGCTGATATATTGTGTCAAGAGAATACCTTCCTAGTTAAGAGGAAGTGTTGATGTATTTGTAACTTCAGAATCTATTCATCTGTATATCTTATGTATTGTACCCTGATGTTTATTCTGGGATGTATATGTAATGTAATTGAGTCATATCATACCCTGATGTTTACTCTGGGAAGTTTATATAATGAGAAAGTTATGTCAAGTCATTGTGGGTAACCCTCCCATTGTTCAAGGGTTAAAGTCCCCACAGTTGTGGGGCCCTAGGGTTATTAGACTATCCTAGTGAATTTGACCCTAGGTGAGTCATTGTAAGTCAGGGAAATAGTCCCCACCGTTGTGTTACCCTCCTATTTGTTGGAGGAGGAAAAGTCCCCACAAGTTGTGGGGCAATAGGGTTATTAGACACTCCTAGAGATGTCGGCTCTAGTAATTAATTGTTAAGTGAGGCTGACATGTTGGAGTGGGTTTCAAGTGAACGGAAGAATATAAATAAAGAGTGAGTCTCTCTATTTATCACACACACACTCACTCATTGGGGCGCATAAGTGAGAGAGGAGAAGCTCTCTCAGTGTGAGAGAGAGAGACAGAAGCTATGGAGATCATCTTTATGTTTTCAAGTTTTACTTTTGGTGTTGATTCTATCTCTAAGGAAGTTGTGGGGTTTTCACCATTTATTGTTTCCTTAAGGATAAACACTATGTTCTTTGTCTCTTATGTTTGATTGTTGTGCTTGTTATTCTCTCATTTAAAGATCCTAATATAATGCTAGCTTAATGATAAAAATATAACAACTAAATAGTTCACCTTCCATGTCAACTTATGCAATTTCTTCTTCATTGTTACTCATGTCAAGCAAACTGTATGATCCAATTCCTGCATCAGATTTTGAAGGTGAGGTATAGACCCCATTGTAAAAATACTTACTCAATGTTTCTGGTTTGACTTCATGAGTCTTCTCTTCTGATGATTCTTCCTTAAAGAAAAAACAACAATTATATTAATCTATGAATCTTCATCTTTTTCAAATGCCATAAAAAGCACTTCTCTTGAGTTATCATCGCTATTATCTTCATCTTATGAACTAATGTCTTCCTTGTAGTATAATCCTTTCCTTTTTTTATGAAGCTTCTTCATGTTTTCATGTATGTCTTGTTGGTGTGTCATCCTTAGTTCTTTCTAATTGTCATCATCTTAACTATTGTTGTCTCTAGTTTCCTTGTAAGGACATTTTGAATCAAAATGGCCTACTCCACCACAGGAAAAACATATGAATGGTAACTTGCCTTTTCATTTTCCACGACCTCTTTTTAATTTTCTCACAATTTTTTCTTCCTCTTCATCTGATCCATCAAATAAATTCGTGTTATGCTCGTTCTTACTGCATTTTGTTTTCTTGGTGGCTTTAAAGGCTACTTGTTTTCTAGTATGATTCTCCTTTTCATTTCTCATTTCATAAGTAGTAAGAATCTCATATAATTTGTCCTTTGTCAACATGTTCAAATGCGTTATGTCTTCTAGAACTAACACTTTGGAGTCAAATATTGATGGTAAAGTTCTTGATACCTTTTGGAATACTTCTTTAGCAATTTGCACTCCAATGCCTCTAATAGCATTAACAATTTCATCAACTTGGAGAAGATATGAAGCTATGTTTTCTTCTTCCATCTTCATTGTTTCAAATTGTCATGAATAAGTCTGCAACTTTTCTTTCTTGACTTTTTCGTCCCCTTCGTAGATTTTTTTGTGTTTATCCCATACTTATTTTGTTGATCATGTACACTGCATTACCTTGGTAAACTCGGAATATGTTAATACACATAATAACACATTCATGGCCCTTGCATTATTTGCATACTTCCTTCTGTTAGTTACATCAATCGATGCATTTGTGGGAACATTGTAACCACTTTCCACATACTTTCAAACATTTATCCAAGACATTGAAGATACACTCCCATCCTTAATCTCCATAAGGTATAATACGGCCCATCAAATCTTGGTACCCTATTAGTAAAAAATCCTTCATGTATGTCCATATATGTGCAAAGATCTATATTTCAGCTGTAAAACTGTTAATAAAGATACCAACTTTGATACCAATTGTTGTAATTCTCATTTATACTGAGAGGGGGGTGAATCAATATAAAGTGTAGATTACAAAATTTTCACTTAACAATTTATTTCAATTTATTTTTTCTCAAAACAATAAAAGACACCAATGCAAAAAGAATATATATATATATATATGAGACACCAATCTCCAAAATGTCATCACCAATCTAATTAGGACACCAATCCATGAGCAAACAACAACTCGTTGGCTATAGGCACATGTTAACACCAAAAATTGTTCACATAGATCTCTATGGTCCAAACCATAATTATACATCATAATCCCACCATTATTTCCCCTGTTTTGACCTTCACAATTAAATTCTGCCAAAATTGGTCCAAAACATCATTATTCCTTCCCCCATAAATATAGGGAAGTTGACCAGATCATGGGATTCCTCGAACCACATCCTCAAACGGTTACAGTATCCCATCTTATTGAAAGGTATGTTACATTTATGTTTTACTAGCTAGATCATAAAATAAAATAAAAATTATTTCTTATTGTAATAGTCAATGTTGAGCTCCTCCCTTACACCATGAAATCTATCCTAAGATCTGGCTGATCTAAGATAGGTGCTTTTGCACGTAGCTGGAGAGAAATCTCCACTACAGTTTTGGAAACTCCACTAGGAAGATCCCCATGGAACTATGTTTTTTCAGGTGTTTTTACTTCTTTTTCCTACTTGCTCATTCATAATAGATATGACCCCCCTACGACACATTTGAACCAATCCTGTCCCAGTGCCTCCCCCCCCGACCCTAGCCATCATTTTTTCCTTAAAAAACTTCTAGTTACAGTCGGATTTCACAAATCTGATAGAAACCTATGACCCAGGTTGCACCTTTATGCCCAATAAGTGCAACCTAGGTCACACCTTTTTCCTTTATAAGTGTGACCTGGACCTAAATTCCATATCGTGCTTATCCAGGCTTCCAAAGCAACTTTGGTCACTTATGTGACCTAGTTTAATGTGACTTGTCGCGAAGAAACCTTGGTTAAGTGTCACCTGTGTTTTTCTGCATATTTTTCGTCTCGGTCGCAGTTGTTTTATAGTTTTTTGTGACCCTGACCGCACTTGTTTTGCCGATAAGTGGTACCTGCAGTTTGTCCAACTCTTTGAGGTGTTTGAGACCTTTTCCAGACACCATGTGTGTGTTATACCCCTTCCCTGACTGTTTCCTTTCATATCTAGTTTCCTACATCCCCCTAGTTTGTTTTGCAGTACTATTTTCCTTATATGTGAGCCCATATTAGTTGATCTTGGTAGTTGAGACCCCCTGTGTGTTTCCTACACCCTTTCAAGTTCCTTATGTGCTCATTTACTTGTGTACATTTTTTTATCTGGAAGAATTAGTTTATGTGTTGATAAATATTTACTTTCATTATTGTTCTTTATTTTTCAGCATGCGTCTCTCTAGCATGAGAGAACAGGGGTTTAGAGATTACACTTCACTTGTGCACACATCTCACACCTTAAAATAAACGCTTGGTTCATGACCCCAAGATGAGCCTAAAATTTAGCTTAACTCAACCTACATTGTAACCTCATTAGAGGACCAAAACAATATTGTAGTTAAGTTAGGACACTGGGGATAGGCATCCAAATAACACCCCTTTTTCACTTACATATGACACATAGTTGTTTTCTTCTAGGGAACCGAAATCCTCTAGTATTTGTTGACATGGTCACAACTAGTTTATTGGGGGGTCGCTCACTCTACAGGGGTAAGCTGCAGCAAAGGGGTTTTGGAAGTCAGGGTGGAATACCGCACTCCATTTTGTACCAAAGAATAACCCTTCATACTCCTCCTTGTGTTGGTTCCTCGCAGCATAATATGTCGAGGGAATCCCATGTTGTTGATGGAGTCATTGTCTCTATCACCCAACACCCCCACTTGTACACAGCCTCTCCTTCAATGCCCCTTCACTCCAGTAACTCTCTTAGAATTTTCCAACCTAGCTACACCCCTGAATTTTCATGTGCAATGGCTTAGTCTGGAGACACACCTTCATATGTGTCTCCCGCACCCATTCCTCATGTTCGTGGACCAAACTTCCTAGAACCTACGTGTAATGGTCAGACGGTAGGATTTGCATCCCCTCTAGCTACTCTTTCATACTACCCACCACCTGTGCAACCTACACCTACTCTAGCCCTGACTTCCCATGTTCCTCAAGGACAGGTCTATGCTCAGCAAAAACTCCCTAATAAACCTTCCCCCAATAACCAACAAGGGCATGGAATAAGACGTAGGACCCAAGGAAATAAAAAACCTCCACGGGGCAGTGAACAACCCAACCTTCCTAACAACAACTAAGCCAAATCCCCTGCATATAACTCCCAGCATCCACCTAGACCTAGGAATAACCCTCAGTTATAGACTAAACATCCATGTACTATTTTTAATGTTTATGGCCATTATACACATCAGTTCCCCCAGATGCATCGATTTTCCACCTATTACAAGTCGAAATCAACATGAAACTAATGCTGCCACTTCGGCACAGCCAAGCCTAGCACAACAAGGTCCTCTACATATGGTGTTGCAGAACCCATTACCAAATCAAGGAATCGTTGCATCGCAAACCTTGGTACCAAAAAACATCACAACCACTTCTTCGATTCAACCCATCGATCATGGTGTCCATCATCTTATAATATTGTCATCTAACATCAAATTACAGAATCGACGCAACCAATATGGCTCCACCATGGAAACCGTTCATCCTTCTATGGCCTCCACCTCCACCTCTTTCAATATGTCCTTAAATTTTCCAAGACCCCCCATGGACGAGACTCACAAAGTGCATCAGTTCCCTTCACATCGCGTCGTGAACAACCCCACTTCTAGAGCCGCCCTTAATTATAGTATTGTAAATGATGTGTCTCAGTCTACCTTTGCCATGTACACTTTAGAATTCTTAAGAACTTTCCCTTCTCAATGAAAATCCTTGTTATCTTCTCTAGCTGTAGTTGACCCCTCTGATTCTAGGTTGATCACTTTTGACTTGGATCAAGGAGAACCTCAGATGACATTGTCCATATCCTTCCAAGTTCATATCACTATTTGGAATTTGGACATTCATCAATGCATCTTCGATGAGGGTGCATCAACTTTTGTTATATCAACCTTTGTTTGGAATAAGCTCGGATCCCCAACCCTTCAACCCTCAAACACCTCCCTTTGTTCTTATGATGGTCACATTGCTAAACCAAAATACGTTCTCTTGAATGTCCCCATTGAGTTGGTGAAAAAACTGTGTTGATTGACATTGAGGTTGTGAATGCCCAACTAGATTACAACCTCCTCCTTGGACATAGCTACATGTATGCAATGCAAGTTTTTTCTTCTACCGTCTTCTGAATCCTGTTGATCCCCCATGATGGGAAGATTGTAACCATTGACATGTTGATGTATTACAATCCTAAAGGATTGGCCACTCTGAAGCATGTCCTCCCTACCATAGACACCACCATAGATGGTGTATCCATCCCCTCCATGTATGCCATTGGTCCAAGCCTATTTACCAACAACCCTTTGACAGACACCATTTTGTCCCTCCCACCTCCTCCTTCGACAACTAACATATCAGATTTGTGCACCATCACATCCGGTACAATTTTGACGTCATTGCAACCTCAGTCGCATCCCCAACCGCAGACCCCGAGAAATTATTGGGGTTCCTTCCCCATACACATGATCCCCTTCATCTTTCCACTTTCTGGAATTGTGAGTAAACTAGTCATGGCTACTCTCAACCTTCTAGGATTCATGTTGGAATTCCAATGTGGTACCTTTATCCACCCACCCCAACCTTGACACCACAAATCATGTAGAAACCAGTCCAACCTATTGATATGTTGTCACACCCACCTCCCAGTACACAACCAACTTCTTCTGCATCTAATTTTTCACCCCTCCTCCCACAAGGACTGGGGGCAAGGCACCAAAATCCCTAGTAGAACCATGTCCACCTCATACATATGCTTTATGCGATGTCCTCATCCATGCAACGTAAAATTGTTCTGATTTTCCATTCCTTCACAACCACATGCACACAATAGTCGAGACCGATGACGCTCCAATTGTCAATGTACTAACTATTTCTATGACTAAGAAAAAATCGCTACGAACCAACCACTCATGTGTAGTTTGTGGAATTTATGGTCATTATTCCTATCATTGCCCAAACTTTCTCGAGTACTAGTCTCTCCTTAGTAACCTTCAAAAGCACTCCAATGATTCTAAAATCACTATCTTTGAGGAAATCAACCATTCGGCCTCTTCCTCGGACACCAATAACATGATTTATATGATCTCTACTTCTAGTCGTCCTTCCCCCTGCTTGACCGCAGAAAATTGTGTCGATCTACTAATGTGCTACTTCCACAATGATGAAGAGAACCTCGAAAATATTTCAACTCCTAAATATCCATGGGATGATCTGTACCATCACTCCTTTTTCATCCCTGATGAACCTTCTACATAATCGGACCTATTCTCTATCAAAGCGAAAGAATTCATTCATGGAAGAGTCAATTGGTTCAAAAACCCAATCCCGACACCTAAATCCTTTGAATAAGGTAACATTGCCAATATCTCACCAACCATCAAAGTGGATATCTCTATGAAGTCCAGGATATTCAAGGATATTACACTCGGTGCTTCATGCTCCCCTGAGGAAGTCACCACCTACAAAACACTTTTTTAGGAATTTCGTGGTACCAATATGTCTGAGCTTGAAATGTCTAACATTGAACATTGTATCGACATATGGCTTGATGATTCCCCTGTTCACCAAAATCAATGAACCATTCACCCGTCAAAGGCCCCTGTCGTCAAAGCTAAGATCAAAAAACTATGCAAAGTAGGCTTTATATATACCCCATCATGTATACCACTTAAATTTCCAATCTTGTTCCTGTTAATAAAACACATGGTATCATTTGTGTTTGTACTTATTTCTGTGATTTGAATTTGGCTTATCAAAAAGACATCTTCCCCACTCTATTTATTGACCAAATCATAGATGGATAACGAGAATCCAAGAGTACGAATTAGAATTTGTCACAACCAAAAGCACCAAAGCTTTGGCGTTAACTTCCTTGATGGAAGACTTCCCATCGTCATCTACCTCTCCTCCTATCATAATCAATATCCCTAATTAATTCTTATTCATCATCTCTATAGAGGACCTGTGGTATGGGGGATCCTCTGTCACATGCCCCAAATTGCAAAACATTTTATATTTTTAAGAAACATTATGTTATATTTTTATTATAAAGTTTGTAATTAATGACCAAGTGAGATCAAGGATAATTGAATGTAATTGTTGAATATTTTACTAATTAATAAATGAAAGATAAGACAACAGCTTAAGGATGTTGTTAAATGAGTGTTTTACTGGTCACTTGGTGGAATAGGATAGTTTGAGAGCATATTAACACTTAGCAGCATCCTCAAACTACTTCTAGTTGTTGCAGGAGGCAACTTCCCTGTTTTTGTGGTCATGTTCCCCAAGAAAGTGGAACAAGAGCAGGTGGCTCATTAAGTCAAAACTGACCCAAAAGACCTAGGCATGCTAATAAAACTTCCCATTGAAGACAGTTGAGGCTGTTCATTCTTCACTTGTGAAAATTTTGAGTGAATTTAGTGCACAAGAAAATTCAATGGAGGGGACTAGTAGAAGTTTTGTTTTGAGTGAAAAGTGTTGAAGTTCTGAACTAGTGCAGCGATTCTAAGCTGAGTTCATACTACTGCAAGCAGAATAGATTTACTGTTGAATACTCAATAGAGTTGCAGAGGATTACTAAACTAGATCTCTCACCCAATACTTCTACCAGGTGGACCAAAAGACAAGCTCAAGGGTCCTGAGATTTGCAGTTCAGCTATCTCCAGGAGTTGGTTGGGAGGAACAGGTTCCTTAAGTTGTTGTCACCTCTTCTACATTTCCAGGTTCTACATGATTTATCTAGTTTCTAATTGCATATTTAGATAAAGAAGGATTGAATTTAAGCAATAATGTGTTATGCCTATGTTATGATGTTATTAGGATTAGTTAATGAAATCTCTCTCTGTGGAAAGATAGTCAAATTTTGGATTAGATATAGACTAGGATAAATTATTAGAATAATTTCCAATTTTACTAATAGATAAAAAAAAATACCTAACTATATTTTCCATACCTTTTTAAAGGTAGTACTCTAGTACAGTAGGTTAGATTAAATTCTAATAAAGAATCGAATGAAGTATGCTTGACTGTGTTTATTTACCTTCTATAGATTTCGTAGGGTTAATCAAAAGTATGTTATTCCTTTCTATTTCAGAAATTTTCCTTAGACAAAGAACAGTGTCATAACATAAACAAATATGTCTCTAAGAGAGATTTTAATATATATATATATATATATATATATATATATAGTTTATGCACTTATTTGCACAATGGATAAGTGATTTACTATAATTCTATTATTATAGTAACTAAAAGACATTATAAAAACAGGAAATAAATAAGCAGGATTATCTTAAAGAAAAAGAAAAATGAGGCTAGAAATTACTTTGATAACTTTATCATTAATCTACGTAAAAATGTAACTTTAATAACATTATAATCAAATATAAAACTCTGTAGTAATTTAAAATTAATTAAGACTTTATAAATAAAACCTATCTTGAAGTAACTGTCAAATATGACTATCATTACCTCCTCTTTTACTTGTAGAGGGTTATACAGTTTCACCCAAAATTACTTAAAGCATACGTTATTCATTTATATAACCAAAGTTATCTAATATATGAATATACAAAATTAAATACATTTTTTTACAGAAAACAGTATTAAAACTATTTGGTAAAAATAAACTAAGAAAATTTAAGTAAAAACCTTTTAAAATATTCTAACCCAAGAAATACAGTAAAGACTCAGGTTGCATTATTCACCCTTTCCTTTATCTCTTTGCTGAAATAATTGCTTATTGATAGTAAAAATCAAACTCTGTTCTAATACTAACTGTCTGAACATTTTTGTTTCTCTTTTAAACAAAATCAAAGAAAAATGTGAACTAGAACCATCTTAAAACTTCTTTAAAAAATTATTTACCTATTTATACATCAATACCAATATTATCACAGTAATAATATCTCTGTTTAAGTTAATTAAAAATAATGGAAAATAACCAACAGATAAATCTCATAGCCTGCTATTATTTTCTAAAACTACAGTATATTTATATTACCGATTATACATTACATAAATAGGAAGTTTTAGAGCTTAAACAAATACAAACAGTTTCTAAACCCTAAACTTCATTTATCAAAACACCACTATAGCTTTCATACAAGTCACGACCTAATGGCCTGTTCCAAAACAAATGTCATCGCTTTAAAAACCTGTCCAAAATTACAACTCTGTAAACCAAGTTACGGCCAAAAAGGCCTTATAAATATTTTATTAAGTCACGGCCAGACGAACTTGCAAATTACAAAAGAATACATTATAACCACAGCTAACCTGTATTTTCTAAAACAATCGAACAGTTTCAACCTTAAACCCCATACAAACATTGTAGGAGAAAACCTCAGGCAAGACCGAGGCTTACCAGGAGGGACACGAAGCTTGGAATGCTTGAGTGGAGTTTTTATGGTGTATTCTAGCACAAAGCATCCACTTGAAAGCCTGCACAAGTATAATAAAACACTAAATGAGAAATTTATACAAATGACGAAGTTAATAGCTTATGAACAAGTGTAGAATAGTTATAAAATAGAAAGAAAATTTCTCACCTGAAGAACTTGACCTCGGCCCCATACTGGGTAACAAGAACAAACCCTGGCCACCAGAAAAATTACAGCAAGAAACGAAGGAAGCACTATGAAGAAACCCTAACGAGAAAGTCCAATTCAACGCCAGGGTAAACCAAAAACTGAGCTCACACTAAGAGTTTTACCACTGCACTAGTGTCAAAGGATAGCTCACGCAGAGCCTTGGTAATGGCGACATTGACCACACTACGATGAATTAAGAACCTTGCTCACATTATCAAGTTCACCACTACACCAGTGCATGAAGGGTAGCACTTGCAGAGTCAAGGTAACGATGAAGGGTAGCACTTGCAGAGTCAAGGTAACGATGAAGGGTAGCACTTGCAGAGTCAAGGTAACGATGAAGGGTAGCACTTGCATAGATATGGTAACAGTGACCGAGGGCTCATACACAGAATTAAGCAGTGGCCACGTAAACCCTACATACATAAGAACTTGAAATGGAAAAAAGGGAGGCCTATACATAAGAGTTTAAGGAATAACAACAAAATCCTTGCGGCCATGAGCCTGTGGCTCTCCCACTCCACAGCAGAGACAAGAAGTTAGGTAAAATGCAATTTTTTAGGGTTTAGGAGAAACTTATAAGGTGAAATCCAAAGGTCAAAACCCTAACCAACAATCCTCTACCATGTGGCGATGGAATATTTCTCAAGTCACGGGTTTTACATTATAGTTCAAGACCCCTTTGGAGCATCCTGCACACAATAGCGTTTTATATACAAACTATGGTTAAAACCCTTTTCATAACATTTGATATCTTTCCATTATAACTATGCATATTATAACCCTAACAAATAATGTAGGGAGGTAGTATTTACACTAAGGTTTATATTTATGTTCTACAATCTTTGGAAATGGGTAGACACTTGTGTAAAGAATTCTTCAACTTGATTTGCATAATAAACAACACTTTGTGAGAAACCATAGAATTGTAAAAAGACCTTGTAAAAGTCTTAATCTTTTATGTATGTGTGCTTGCAAACATAGGAAGATGTATAGCTTGATTTTGTTAGTCTAGGTATTAAACTTAGATTTGTATATCCCCCTTGTGAGATGAAGATCATACGAAGGTTAAGTTGGATAAATTCTTGTAGAAAATAATCCTTTTATTCTTGCACAAAAGCAGTAATACTACAGTTTAAAGATTTAAAAATTGTTATTGCATCTCTAGCGGTAAGTACTAGAACAGTTAGTAGACTGTCTTATGCTTTAGGTTTTTAGTCCCATGTGTGAATGTCAGTCATTGTACTTTATGACTATACCTAGATTTAGGTTTTACTAAGTTTATTTAACTTGTTTATTATTGAAAACAAATACTCTTGAATTACCTCGCTATCAAGTAATAAGTATTAAAGGACCTACTAGATAAATTACCTTTCACAAAAATTACATACAGGACCTCAACCGGTAATAAATACATAAAAGTTAGAGGAAAAAGTTATAGTTGAAGTGAAATGGAAGAACAATTGGATTATGTTCAATTTTCCAAATACTTATGTTTACCAGAAAATTAATTAAAAACATAAATATACAGATCAACAATACCTCATTCATTTTGATAAAAGTTGTAAAGTAAATAAATTTGCTAGAATTATATTTTATGCTATTTGAGATAATAATCTCGATCCAGAAACTGTTTACAAAATGTCTTACCTGTATAAGACATGTAAAAGAAGCATCACTTCACTGCATTAGCTAAAAAGCTAAGTAATCCTCGGACTCAACTAAAGTTCCTTCATATTTTCACAAAACAGTAAAACAAACTTAGCACTTAAGTATTTAAACAGATGTTTCAATTCATGTTGTTCCAAATCATAACCTGCTAAATCAAATCCTTAACAATGATTTATGAAAGCAAACAATTAAGTATGAAAAACTAGAAATTAACAAAAGAATCAATTCTAGTTTAAGCCTGTTAGGTTAACCATTAACAGTTAAATGTTCCTCGGTAGTGATGATTGCAAACATTTAATGTCATATGAAAATTTTTAAATTTTTACGAATTTTTGGAGTATTGCATCCTCCTTCACTTACGCACACAAAACTTTTGACCCCATTTAAGCCGCAAAGATCATCGTTTCATATGGCACCAAGCTTCTTGATATCTCCTTATCGGTGATGTCTTGTACTGTTGTGGTGTAGACAAAATATTGTTTTTTGCCTCACCCATGATGAAGTCGAACAAGTCCTCAATGATTGTCATAGTGGAGCCTGTGGTGGCCACCTCTCTAGTTTGGTTACTAGTCAAATGATTCTCCATGATAGTTATTTCTAGCCCACCATCTTTGTTGATTTCATTCATGCAGTTAAACACTTCTGCAATTTCCAACTCTTTTCCCCAAAGGCAAGGAAACCTCCCTCGCCCCTACATATTTTCGTCATAGTCAATCCCTTATGTAAGTGGGAAGTTGACTTCATGACATGTAACCCTCCATCGATCGGTGGCCATAAATACATCATTGTGGTCATTAATTACTTCACTAAGTGGGATGAATGTAGGCCAACCTTCAATTGTAAGGCTGAAACTGCACCACTCTTCTTTTTTAACCATGTTATCGCTAGTTTCGGTGTCCCCCTCCAGCTAGTCTCAGACCATGCTTCTCACTTTGAGGACGTTATTCGGACAGAGCTCTCTGATATCTTAAAATTTTTACACCAGTATTCCTTTGCATATTACCCTCGGGGGAATGTCCAAGTTGAGGCTATCAATAAGATCCTCAAAACCATGCTCCAATGAATGGTGGACAAACACAAGAACAGTCGGCACCGTTTTCTCTTTTCCACCCTCTGGGCCTATCGGTCATCGACTAAAACCACCACTGGTTTTATCCCATTTCATTTAGTCCACAGTGTGGAGTCGGTTCTTCCCATCGAATGCTAGATTCCATCACTATTCCTTGTCATTGATCCTCTACCTAATACTTCACCATTGGAAAATGCCTACTTATGCTTGAAAAAACTGATAAGGACTATCACATTGCTCTTCAAATGATCGAAGTAGCTAAGACACGGTCGAAGTCCCATTATGAATCCCAGGTCCACCCATGCACCTTTAGTGAGGGGGACCTCATCCTTATCTATGACCAATCCAATGATAATACTATAAAAGGGAAGCTTGAATCCATGTGGTATGGAGCTTATGTCATTCATCAATGTCTTAGAAAGGGGGTATATCTCATTGCTAACTCCAACAGTCACCTCTTAAATATTTACCGCAATGGGATCTACCTCAAGATATTCTATGCCTAAGCCAACCAACCTGCATACCCTCGTATCATAGTTTTTCCTTCTTGTTTTGCATCATTTTTAGCACGAGTCTCACATTTTGTTCCCTTGGTTGTTCCAAATGGATCCTACATTTCCCTCCTATGTTGGTTTCGTTGATGGTGCAAGTATATCGTCTCCTAATCTCACCTCGGTTGTGTGGGTCATTTATTCCACCTCATATGAGTTGATCCATATCAAAGGAATGTGTGTTGGTGTTGCTACCAATAACCAGGATAATTACAATGGTGGCATTGGCCTCCTCATCATCGCCCTTCACTTGGGTATTCATTGCTTTGATGTCTTCCTAAACTCCCAACTGCTTGTCTCCTAGTTGAATAATTGATATGGAGTACATGATCCCTACATACTTGAAATTTCCTGTGCACTAGAAACTTGGCTAGACATTTTGAATCCATTTCATTCATGCATGTTCCCAAAAGTATCAATAGTGTAGTCGATCAAATGGTTAATGGCACTCTAGAGTGGCACATCAATCATCACATATGGGAAATCAACTACATCATGCATCATCATATAGTCATTCATGCATATGCCATATACATCATATAGGCATAGTCATCATCATAACAAGAGATTCATAAAACCCATAAAAATACAAAAATATGCATCCACGTGCATTCATATCATAATATCATAATAAGTACAAAAAAGAGAAGCTCCACATACTTTCACATCTGATCATACATATAATACAAAATTCCCCATCCTCAAATTCCTTGGGGGAATCATCACAAGTTGCTAGTCCAAGTCATCCTCCTTTGACTCTTTTTCCTCCTCAGTTTCCTTTTCCTCATCCGAGCTCTCCTCCTCCATCGGTACATCTCCTTGTGTCATTTCTCTGACATACTCAGTAGAAACTATGATCCTCCTCATCAGAGAGATCCACTTCAGAGGATCTATGTAGCATGCAGTGATTAGATCATCATTTAGGTACTATCACCCATCGTTGGTGACCCCCTCCAATATCTTCCCCACATCCAACCGCATTGAGTCTATCATAGCACTTTGTTGCCTCCTCTACCTGTGAGTGGATGGATCTAACCCCTTCACCCTACCCTTGTGTCGTCGGTATCCTACTGGAGGGTGTGGTCCCACGTTTGCACATGCACATAGTATGTCATCAGTTTCTACCACATGTATGATATATTTAACACTATGCTAGTAAACAATATATGACTGAAACCCCTAAGCTTCATGTATATGTACCATCAGGTCCCTATACCTATCCTGGAGGTCAAGGAATATTCATATCTCCTTGGTAGTCCATGCTTGCATATGGATAGTCCTATAGAGCATAGGAAGTTGTCACCACTATGAAAAAATATCTCAAGTGAAGAAACAACCCACCAAGATGCCTCCCTCCCTAATCATCATCTCACACCACCGCCTCATCCGAGGCTCGCGTGGTCCCCCATCATGCACCATAAGATGCGGTCGCGGTGTCAGTAACCGCTCAATGAAGAATGAGCACAAGAAGGATGAGAATCATAAATCCCCATACAAAAATCAATCCTGTTTCATCCCCCACTGAACCATTTCCAGATACATCTAGGCCCACCGATAGTAGGTGCCCCTCTGCACACTCTCGATCATCATCAACTAGCTCCCCGAGATTTTGTGTGGACCTTTCGATCCCAATATCTGGAGCACCATCGCTGCCATTGCATGAGTCTCTAGAATCTTGATGTCACACACTAATATGTATGATGGATGCACATAAGTTGTGGCATAGCAAAGTCGATCACACAAGTCACCCATCAACACCCCCCTTGGGAGTTTCAGTGAGATATCACTGATAACACCCAGTAGTGAGAGACTGTCAAAAATTACATGTCTCGGATGGTGATCTCTAGTCGCCCACCCTATATGATGAAGCGTTATGCATCTCTATCCCAAAATCTCAATATCTTGTTCATCAATAGCTTTGTTTAATGCATCAGATGGATCTAGAAGAACTTTAGCAACCCACTTCTAGCGAGTGTACCCTATACTACACCATCCCTCTCCACCTCATCTCTGAGGTACCTGATGTCTCTTTCTTGGCATCCAACTTGAGGAATCCTATATATCCCAAAATTCTAAGTCAGACCTAGTCTAGCAAAACTTTCCATTCTGGTCTTTGTCGCTCCTTTCATACCTTTTTGCTTGACCCAAGTCATGCAAAAACACTCGACGGGAGCTACCTGGGTCGTGCCTATCTCCTGAATAGGTGCGACCTGGGTTGCACATGTCTCCCTAACAAGTGTGACAGATTTGTTCTTGTCTCCCCAATAAGTGTGACCTAGGTCACATCTTTTCCCTCTAAAAGTGAGACCCGCCCTTACAAACCCTTTGGGCTCGACTAAGGTCCCCAAAATGAGAAAAGGACAAAAATAAACCACTGAAAAATAATGAGCTAGGTGAGATATCTTATCTACAACTCACTTATAGAGAAATTGTTTGTCCAATCAGAAGAAATCACTACCTTTTCTCTAGGGCCCTCCACTCCAACTCAACACTGAACAGTGAAAATGACATTTGTCATGTGGTTCCCTCTTGTTTATAGGCCTTCATTTGGTCAACTACTTCTTCTGTGCACCACAAACTCATATGGTGTATGTGTTTCACGTCGTTTGCACCGATGGGTTTAGTTTGTATCCCTTTGTCCACCTATGGGACTCAGTCTCATGCTCTCCCTATATTTTTTGGGACATTACTCATAGTTAACTTGATTTGCGTGCCACTAGGAAAATCAAACCCCTTATGTATTGGCATGTTCATGAGCCCCCATACTGCAAAATTTCCCTTATGATACCACCATTCATCATCCCATAAGGAGGTCCCACCAGTGTTCTACTGTTACTTTTTATCCCTGTTAGTCATGATCCCAACATCTCCTCTTTTGGTTCATCGAACGATTCCTTCTTACTTGACTGACCATTATGGGGTTTATGTTAAGCTCTTTTTCCACTTGTTAAAGAATAAAAATATTATCGAGCACGCTTTCTTCCTTTCATGCTTGTTAAATTATTTGAAAGGGTGTCTATGTGGCATCGTTTATCCCTTTTTTGGACTATGTACACTAATTGAATAAAAGGACCACCTTGGCACCTTCCAACTAGGAGCGGTTCCCTTTGTATCATTTTATGTTTTTTTGGACATTGGGACCGTACTCTACATAAAATTTCACTTATGGGTTGTATTTAAGCTCTTTTATGTCCCTCTCTTAAAGAAAACATTGTTGAGAAAACTTGGTTCCATTCATGCTCATAAAAGTATTTGAATGATCGTCCAATCAGTACAAGTTAAACCTTTTTCATTCTAGTTGGACTACCTATGAAAAAGAAGTCTCTTTGCCCCTTTCAACTACTATAGTTCTCCTTTGTACACTTTTATCTTTTCTCAAAATTAGGAGACTACTATACGAAAAAGAGACCCATTGGATTCTTCTTCATTTTTTCAGACACACTAAACATGAAAACACCATCGAGCATTTATCGTCTGGGGCTCGACAAAAATCCATGAGATAGTATCATATTGAGCATACTTCTATCCCTTCTTCGAGATCCTTAAACTATGAAGAAGGCCCAAATGGTGCATTTTTGTGCCCACATATATTGCATATAGTCTCCCATTATGGAATCATTTCCCCCATTGGGTCACATTTGTTCAGATTACTCTGCGATGAGTATCCCTTGGATCCCCTGGATATCACTTGTCCAGTCCCTTCCGCAAGTATATCCCATTGCATTCAACTCCTCATATCCATAGCTATGATCCCCTCCCCATGAGTCAGTATCATATATTTCCCTTTTAATCCCTACCATTATACTCTGAACAAAGGAATCTTTAGTCCCCTGTACTCCCCTACCAATGTTCCCCATTCAGTGTCTCACTCGATTATTATTCCATATATTTGGTTGTCCAGCTCGTGCCTCTATCAAGGAAACCTCATTGCGTTGGTCACCCTCTGTTGATGTCAACACATTTATTCCAGAGGATATACCCAGAGGTCCTTGTATCTTGGTTTCATCCACCTCATTGATGAGTTCCTTTGCTCCCTTGAAAGGAGTCCTTAGTGCCTTTTGGGTTGGTTGTGTCTCACGTGCTCAACTTCAGCTACATTATCGCACTGTTGAGATTCATAAAGGGCATTGGTTCCTTCATTATTTGGTCAAAGACCCTGGTTGTCACCAAAATCTATCACATTGGTGAGTCTATTTGGGACCCATACAGTTTCATTCCTCTTGTGATATCTGGGATGTGTTGGCAACAGTGTTTGGAATCCCTTCTGTGTCATGGTTCCATATATCTCCAGTATTGGATATCACTTATTGTACATCAAAGATTCTGACTCAATGACTGAATTCATTGAGTCCATGAAGTTGTGTACACCTTTAGATTCAGCAGTGCATCCATTTTTTTGATATCACATTCCAACAGAATGTCATTGTTTCTACGTACTTCTTCTTCATATTAGTTTTTATGTTTAGCCTCCCATTGAGGCCACCATTATGTACTTTTAGTTGTATGTATTGATCGGCTCCCATTATTTGAGCCTTGATCCCCATTTGTATATTGAGACATTGATATGAGCATGGGTATGCTCACCTCATCCATATATATGTCTGATATTATATGTACCTCATCCATTCTGGAGAAGTAATACAAATCAAAATCCACTGTAGTTTGAATGAGGAGCCTCCGACTCCTCCATGGTTACCTCTAGTTTCTCAACCATTTATCCCTTGATCCTATGATGTCTTTCAACCATACGATGAGCTCCTGCCCTCACACATTAGGGGGAAATATGTTAACACCAAAAAATTTCCACATAGCTCTCTATGGTCCAAACCATGATTATACATCGTAATCCCACCATTATTTCCCCTATTTTGACCTTCACAATTGAATTCCACCAAAATTGGTTCAAAACATCATATTCCTTCCCCCATAAATATAGGGAAGTTGGGCATTTGCTGCAACATAAACCCCATTCTCCCAAAAAGGACCAAAAAACCCTAAAATGAGAATGGGTCCAAAACCATGGACAAATAGCAGGCACTATGAAAAACCATGGGTCAATACCATAGGTAAGAAAAACCTAGATCATCCTATAAATACATTGTGAAGGTCTCCCCAAAAACACTTTTTGTCACAAAACTTTTGATTCCTAGACTTTCTCACTTTCCATTACACGGTTCTAGAATCTCACATTCCCACACCATCAACTTTACTCTGTGTAACCCTTAATTCCTTTCCCGGTGACAACCCTTGTTGGAGAAAATCAAAAACCGGATCATGGGAGTCGTCAAACCACATCCTCAAATGGCTACAGTGGTCCATATTATTGAAAGGTATGTTACATTTCTGTTTTATAATAGTTAGATCATAAAATAAAAATAAAAATAAAAATATGTGTTGCTTATTATAATAGTCAAGGTTGAGATCCCCCCTTTAACCATGAACTATATCCTTAGATACGACTAAAATAAGTTACGTACTTTTGCATGTAGCTGGAGAGAAATATCTAGTACAGATGACCTCTAAGGACTCCAATCCTCTACACAAGCACCAACTTGCTGACTTCAGGCACCGACTTGGGAGGATCTCAATCCATTTGTGAAAGCTGCAACTTGTTGTGTTCAAGCACCAACCTGAATGGAGACTGCAATCTCCTTTTCTTGTTCTTCAGCACCAACTGAAAGGAAGCTCCAACTCCTTATTTTGTATTCTCTGTAACCAACTAGAAGGAACCTCCAGCATCCTGTCATTACCCCTTCATGTCACCCTGAAATAAAGATATGTTTTAACAAAACAATGACTTCTATGATATGCATATTCTACATCTTTTGTGAATAAATTATGTGATCTATGTCTTATATGACTTATGTGATCTTTGATCTGTGTCTTCTACAATCAACAATATCAACCCTTTGCAACTTCTACGATCTGCAATATACGTCTTCTAGTTTCAGCTTAACCTGCTTTCCCTACATATATCCTTCGCACATATTAGTGCTTGGTATCTCTCTAATTTGAACACTAAATTCTTCTTGTCTTCATGTTTTTGTGTGGAAATTGAACCCAAGAGATAGAACAATAACACTCACAAAATTGCTAATCAAACCTGCAAAATTCACACCAAAGGAGACTGAAATTGGAGCATAACACTAATTTGTATTGAGTAAATGTACAATATCCAACCTTATGAAGTAATAGGCTTCTCAAATAAATAATTACATAAGAGGTTCGAATGCATAAGTATGCTATTTGAAATAGTCAAAAAGCAGGCTTACCAAAACTAGTCAAATCCCCCGTCAGTCCATAAAGCAGTTTCCAAATCTATGAAGATGCTCACGAATTTGATAAGTCAAGTGGGAAAGATAAATATGGATGGAAATACAACTCATACATGATTTTAATTGTAGAAAAATATGGAGGATGGGGTGGACAAAAAACAAGGCAGTTACACCTAGATTAGCTTTTCCTTTTGCCTTAAAACAGCTGTAAAGCAAGGCAGCTTTCAGAAAAAAGCCAATATATGCTTTAAGGAACCAAGAATAAAGTAAACTTGCTAAAATTGGTTTCTAGGATGTTTTCCAAGTGCTCCATGACTTATTTTTAGCATGTGGTTACCTCTAGGACATGTGGAAGGAAACTAGCATAGAATGGAATCTAGGAATCTAGGTAATAAGACAAAAATGATTAATTAATGTCAAATGTAGGTAACTATGGGTTCATTATTATAACACCCCACCTTAAGCCTGAATTTATGAGTAAATATCAGAAAACTATAGGGCATAGAAACAAGTCTTATTCACCCTTTACTTATTGCTTGTCCATTCAACCAAGGAAAGAGGAAAAAACCCGGCGGGAAAAATCATCCCTTAAACATGGACATGAAAAAAAAATTGGAAATCTTGTCATCAATCATGCTTTACAGCATGATCAGAAATCCCCAGTAGTGATTCAATATTGTTGAAGGTCTTCTCACAAAAAAACTTTGGTGAAGATGTCTGCTACTTGTTTTGAGGATGCACAAAAGAGTAGAACAATGGTACCATCATGCACAAGATGTCTGATGTAGTGCATATGGATCTCAATGTGCTTGGTTTGTAGTCTCTGAACTGGATCATTGAAGATTTGAATGGTGCTCTAATTATCACAGTATATAATAGTTGAAAACTCTAATTCGAAGCCACATTCTCCAAGTATCCCCTGCAACCACAAACATTGAGTTGTTGCATTTACAACTCCTCTATACTCTACTTTTGTAGATGAGAGTGCTATGGCACTATGCTTCTTGCTTGACCAGCTGATTGGCCCTTCTGCAAGCATGAACACATATCCTGATGTAGACTTTCGATCTATGTTGTCACCTTCCCAATCACCATCAGTAAACCCAATCAAATCAAGATCAGATTTTGTTTTGTAGAAGATCCCATGAGTTCTTGTTCCTTGAACAAAGTTTAGGATCCTCTTGGATACCCTCTAGTAGATCTAATGAGGCTGATATATGTATCTCGAAGCCACACTAACTGCATAATATAAATCATTTCAAGTGTGTGTAAGATAAAGCAAACACCCAATCAACTGCCTATACAGTGTATTATTTACCATAGGAGAAGAACCTGCTTCCTCAAGCTTAACTACTGAAAGGAATGGAGTCTCGCTTGGCTTGCAATATTTCATGTTGAACTTGATGAAAAAATATGAAGCATACCTATACTGATATACTTTGATTCCATGTTGGAATTGATCAATTTCGAGACCAGATAATTAACTCAACAATCCCAAATTTGTCATAGAAAATGCATGGTTCATTACATCCTTCAAGGAGGCAATCTCTTTATTTGAACTTACTATAATCAGTAGGTCATCCACATACAAAAAAATAATCAGCAAAGAACCATGAATCAGCTTCAAATAGACATTCAGATCAGACTTTCATCGAACAAAACTCAGTGACAGCAGAAAGCTATCAATCTTGGCATACCAAGCCCTGAGGGGTTGCTTAAGCCCATACAATGATTTCTTTAACCTGCACACTAAAGGTGGATTAGAAACAAAAGGTTTATGCATGTAAATCTATTCAGTGATATCTCCATTTAGGAAAGCACACTTCACATCCATGTGATGTACTTCCTACTACTACGAAGCTGCAATGGCTATAGCTAGCCTTATGGAGTCCATCTTTGCCATTGGTGCAAAGGTTTCATTGTAGTCAATACCATGTACTTGTGAGTAGACCTTGGCTACTAATATTGCCTTATATTTCAAAGGTGAACCATAAGCATCAAACTTAGTCTTGAAGACCCACTTACACTAAACTAGTTGCCTCCCTAGGGGAAGATCAACCAATTTCCAAGTGTTGTTCTTCTGGAGCAAGCTGAATTCTTATTTCGTGGTTGTTTTCCATCTTGGATCATGTTTTGCATCTTCATATGTATGTGGATCTGATTCAACCATCAGATAGCACTTCTCAGCAAATAGAGGATCTTTCATAGAAAGGGAACTATCAAATTAAGATCTAGTCCACCTAGTGTCATTAGGATTTCCATCTAGTTCCCCAGCTACATGAATGGTATTTGTTTCCCATTTTGGTCTTGTAGGACTGTTAGTATATGAAATAAAATCATAATTATTATACATATTAGAATCATCAAACTCATTAATCTCTTCACTTACAATCAATGGTTCTCGTGATGAGCAGGACTCTCCAACTTCAAATGCTGCTAAAGGCTCTTCTTCGAACTGAACACTTCTTTCAATGAAATATTTGTTAGTGCTCAAGTTGATCAAATTGTACACTTTTGAACCTTTAGAATACCCAACAAATAGGAATTCTTGGCTTTGGGGTTTCAAAGCCTTCCTCTTTTCAGTTGGAATTATAGCCCAAGCCTTTGAGCCAAGAATCCTAAAATGGGTCACATCTGGCTTGTGCCCACTCCAAGCTTCAAAATGAGTAATACCATCAAGTTGCTTATGAAGCACCCTGTTCTAGATGTAGGATGCACAGTTTATAGCCTCGAACCAAAACTTTGGTGGCAAAGTCTTAGCCTCCATCATGCAAGTTGCCATCTCTTTCAATGATCGGTTCTTTCTCTCAGCAACACCATTTTGTTGTGGTGTGTAAGGGATCAAATGCTGCATCTAGATACCTGCATATTTGCAATACTAAATTAACTCAAACTTGAAATAATCACCACCATTTTCAGATATGAGGATCTTGAGTTTCCTCCCAGACTAGTTTTCAACCAAGGCTCTAAAGATTTTGAAGAGGTCAAAAACTTCGGACTTATGCTTTCTGAAGTGAACCCAACAATACCTGGAAAATTCATCTATGAAAGTGAGTGCATATTTGGATTGAATCATGGACATATGAGGGAATGGACCAGAAATGTCACTATGGATCAACTCAAGAGGTGCAGAGGTTCTCTCATGACTAGCTCTCTCATACTTGTGCTCTGGGTGTTTTCCTAGGATACAACCTTGACAGACTCCTTTCAAAAACTTGATCTTTGGTAACCCTATGACCATATATTTTTCACTCAAATCAGAAATATACTTGTATTTAAGATGGAGAATATTTCATGCCAAATATTTCTTGCTTCATTAGCATGAATCAGAAGAGCAGAGGGGTTTGAGTAGGGTAGAAAATGGGAAAACTTGTATACCTTCGAAGTGTGATCAACAACAGCTTTTTCTATGACTTTACCATTCAAAATATTAGTGATTTCAACATCATCAAGGGAGAAGATGACCTTCTTTAGAGACCCAATAAGAGTCATCTGATAGACTGACAAGAGATTAGAAGCAGGACCTGGAACATACAACACATTATTGAAATTACCATGGTCAAGATCAATCCTACCCTTCCCCAAACTGTCAGTGAGAGAGTCATCTCCCAAAACTATTGGTGGACCTTTCAACATGTCAAGAGAGGAGAATGTCTCCTTTGTTGAAACCATATGTCTAGAAGCTCCAGAATCTATGATGAAGCTAGGTGAGCTTGATGTGCCAGCAACCAAGGCATGTACTCTCTTTGTCTAATGAATTTGATCCTCCTTCCCTCTTCTTTGAGCAATCAGAAAGGGAGATGTTATTCTTCTCCAGGAATTGGGTCAACATGTCAATTTACTTCTTCATACAAGAGCTCTCAGGATGATAGCCCTTACTGTAGTATGCGCACTTTCTCATTTCTCCTTTATTCTTCTTCTTCTGGGAGTTCTTCTTGGAGCCTTGGGGCTCCTCTTGGGAATTTGACTTGTATCTCTTTTTCTCAGGTGGATTTTTAGCTTTTTTCTTGCTCTTCGAATCCACCCTTGAATCTCCAGCATCCAAAGCTTGGTATTTGGAAAGTTTGATGATTCCCATCATCACCAACTTATCTTGCTCCTGTGTGAGGGATTCCATGAACTCTGTAAGCTTAGGCATCTTCTAGGATCGTGTTTTCAACTTGGTGGCATGAAAATTCAAAACAAACACGGAATAGTCAGGACCAAGCTTAGAGAGTATGGCCAAGACTAGTTTCTCTTCCTTCTTTTCGATCCCACACTGTTTTAGCTGCAAAACAAGGGGCTTAAACAATTTGCTTCTTCATACAAGAGCTCTTAGGATGATATCCCTTACTACAGTATGCACACTTTCTCATTTCACCTTTGTTCTTATTCTTCTAGGAGTTCTTCTTGGAGCCTTGGGGCTCCTCTTGAGACTTGTTCTTGTCTCTCTTTTGCTTAGGTGGCTTTTTAACTTTTTTCTTGCTTTTTGAATCCACCCTTGAATCTCCAGCAACCAAAGCTTGGTATTTGGAAGGTTTTATGGCGCCCATCATCACCACCTTATCTTGCTCTTGTGTGAGGGATTCCATGAACTTTTCAAGTTTAGGCATCTTCCAAGGCCGTGCTATCAACTTGGTGGCATGGAAGGTTGAAACAAACATGGAATAGTTAGGACCAAGCTTAGAGAGTATGGCCAAGAATAGTTTCACTTCCTTCTTTTCAATCCCACACTATTTTAGCTACAAAACAAGAGCCTTAAACTTGGAAAATTTGTTAGAATAATCAACCCAATTTTAAGGCCCTTGTTTTGTAGTTGAAACAGTGTGGGATTGAAAAGAAGGAAGAGCAACTAGTCTTGTCCATACTCTCTAAGATTGGTCCTAACTATTCATTGTTTGTTTCGACCTTCCATGCCACCAAGTTGACAACTCAAGCCTGGAAGATGCCTAAGCTTGCAAAGTTCATGGAATCCATCACACAAGAGAAAGATAAGTTGGTGATGATGGGCACATTCAAACCTTCCAAAGACCAAGCTTTGCTTGTTGGAGATTCAAGGGTGGATTCAAAACGCAAGAAAAAAGCTAAAAAGACACCTGAGCAAAAGAGAGACAAGAACAAGTCTCAAGAGGAGACCCAAGGTTCCAAGAAGAACTCCCAGAAGAAGAAGAACAAAGGAGAAATGAGAAAGTGTGCATACTGTAGGAAGGGCTATCATCCTGAGACCTCTTGTATGAAGAAGCAAATTGACATGTTGACCCAAATCCTAGAGAAAAATAACATCTCTCTTCCTAATTGCTCAAAAAAGAGGGAAGAAGGATCAAATTCAGAGGACAAAGAGAGAGTACATGCCTTGGTTGCTAGCACATCAAGATCACCTAGCTTCATCATAGACTCTGGAGCTTCTAGAAATATGGTTTCGAAAAAAGAGACATTATCCTCTCTTGACATGTCGAAAGTTCCACCAATAGTTTTGGGAGATGACTCTCTCACTGATAGTTTGGGGAAGGAAAGGATTGATCTTGACCATGGTAATTTCAATAATGTATTGTATGTTCTAGGTATTCCTTATAATCTCTTGTCAGTGTATCAGATGACTCATACTGGGTCTCCAAAGAAGGTCATCTTCTCCCCTGATGATGTTTAAATCACTGAGATTTCAAATGGTAAAGTCATAGAAAAAGGTGTTTTTATCACACTTCGAAGGTATACAAGTTTTCCCATTTTCTACCCTACTCAAACCCCTATGATCTTCAGATTCATGCTAATGAAGCAAGCAATATTTGGCATGAAATATTTGGCCATCTTAACTACAAGTATATTTCTGATTTGAGTGAAAAATATATGGCCATAGGGTTACCAAAGATCAAGTTTTCTAAGGGATTATGTCAAGGTTGTATCCTAGGAAAACACCCAGAGCACAAGTATGAGAAAGCTAGTCATGAGAGAACCTCTGCACCTCTTGAGCTGATCCACATTGACATTTCTGGTCCATTCCCTCATATGTCCATGATTCAAGCCAAATATGCACTGACCTTCATAGATGACGTTTCCAGGTATTGTTGGGTTTACTTCCTAAAGCATAAGTCTGAAGTTTTTGACCTCTTCAAAGTCTTTAGAGCCTTGGTTGAAAACCAGTTTGGGAGGAAACTCAAGATCCTCAGATCTAACAATGGTGGTTAATATGTCAAGTCTGATTTCATTCAGTATTGTAAAGATGTAGTTATTTAGATGCAGCATTCAATACCTTACACACCACAGCAAAATGGTGTTGCTGAGAGAAAGAACAGATCATTGAAGGAGATGGCAACCTGCATGATGGAGGCTAAGACTTTGCCACCAAATTTTTGTGCCGAGGCTATAAAATATGCATCCTACATCTAGAATAGGGTGCCTCATAAGCATCTTGATGGTATGACTCCTTTTGAAGCTGGGAGTGGGCACAAGCTAGATGTGACCGATTTCAGGATTTTTGTCTCAAAGGCTTGGGCTAGAATTCCAACTGAGAAGAGGAAGGCTTTGAACCCCAAATCCAAGAGTACCTATTTGTTGGGTATTCTGAATATTCAAAATGGTACAAGCTGATCAACTTGAGCACTAATAAATATTTCAGTGAAAGAATTGTTCAGTTCCAAGAAGAGCCTTTAGTAGCAATTGAAGTTGGAGAGTCTTCTTCACCACCAGAACCATTGATTGTAAGTGGAGAGACTAATGAGTTTTTTGATTCTGATATGTATTATAATGATGATTTGATTGCAGATCCTAATAGTCCTACAAGACCAAAATGGGAAGCAAAGACCATTCATGCAGATGGGGAACTAGCTAGAAATCCTAGTGACACTAGGAGGACTAGATCTCAATTAGAGAGTGCCCTTTGTGTGAAAGATCCTCTATTTGCTGAGAAGTGCTATCTGATGGTTGAATCAAATCCACAAACACATGAAGATACAGCACATGATCCAAGATGGCAAACAGCCATGAAAGAAGAATTCAGCTCACTCCAGAAGAAATACACTTGGGAACTAGTTGATCTTCCCCTAGGGAGAAACTTAGTTCAATGTAAGTGGGTTTTCAAGGCTAAGTTTGTTTTTGATGGTTCACCTTTGAAATATAAGGCAAGATTGGTAGCTGACAACACAGATCGAAATTCTACATTAGGATATGTGTTCATGCTTACAGAAGGACCAATCAGCTGGTCAAGCAAGAAGTAGAGTGCCATAGCACTCTCATCTACAGAAGCAGAGTATAGAGGAGTTGTAAATTTAGCAACTCAATGTTTGTGGTTGCAGGGGATACTTGGAGAATGTGGCTTCAAATCAGAGTATTCAACTATTATCTATTGTCATAATCAGAGCACCATTCGAATCTGCAATGATCCAGTTTAGAGACAGTGAACCAAGCACATTGAGATCCATATGCACTACATCATACAACTTGTGCATGATGATACCATTGATCTACTGTTCTGTGCATCTTCAGAACAAGTAGTAGACATCTTCACCAAATTGTTTTGTGAGAAGACATTCAGCAATCTCAAATCACTGCTGGGGATTTCTGATCATGCTGTGAAGCATGATTGATGACAAGATTTCCAAATTTTGTTTTTCCTGTCCATGTTTAAGGGAGGATTTTCCCACTGGGTTTTTTCCTCTTTCCTTGGTTGTATGTAAAGGTTCACTAAGCCTTGTTTCTAGGCCTGTTGAAGGCCCAACTATGTATGTGGTTGATTAGGGTGCTTAAGGCTTGCAACACATGAATAAAACCCAGCCAAAGGATTCAAACAATCCCATGCAGGTATTGTTCTATCCTCAAGCTGTTTGGGATGGTAATCTCCCACTGATACTTTTTTAGCCTCCTCGGGCTTATGGATGGATTTGATCCACAAAGGGATCTTTCTTCCAGAATGAAAAACAAAGAGTTAAGAAAAGAAAAAGAAAACTAAAACCTAAATAGGAATAAGAACCTAATCTAAATCTAAACTACTTTAAAGAGGTGCTGAATGAATGACAGGTTGCCTTGAGTTGTGTGAAGGACAAGCAATTCATCATATTGACAAAAATGTAAAATAAGATGAAACTGTACTTACTGAGATTAAAATTGTTTAATAAAAATTAAATAACAGTAAATCGGACTTAAACCATTCAAGATAACCTGCAGGTGCTCAAGTTAGTTGAAAAACCAACTTATAAGCTATAAATATTTTACGGCTGAAACCATTTGCAGAAATAGATAAAGACAGATCATAAAAGAAATTTCCTGAAGCTTTATCAATGCATTAATAATTAACAGAGATAAATCAAAGTTAAATAAACACATTAATCAATTACAAATGAATCACAATACTATCTGATCATTTGGAATAAGAAAAACTAAAACCATGTCAAAGAAATTTGATAGATCAAGTACAAGAGATAAGAATTGCAACATTGTATTTATTTAGAATTCTCTGTAACAAATTACACAAAAGACCTTGGCAAAAATTGAAGTGTTGTCCGATCCCTTGTATCAATCTCCCTTCTTCCAAAAGTCAAAAGTTCCAGCCTCATTGACACATTAGAGATCATTCACTTAAATAATTATTATAAACAATAGAATTCCCCCTAAATGGGATCAAAAACCTAAACAAGGCTAATTTCCTAAGAAATATTTCCACACCCTCCAAATACATAGTAGCTCTTCAATATCAAGATAAGTGGCAGATTCTATGCCAAGTTGAGCATTACACTTATAATCTTTGACCTCATTCTTAGCCAACTTATGCCAAACTCGGATGTAGATGTGAATCTTGATTTGTACTGCAAATGGCTCTTTGATTAACTACTCTACATCATGTATGCTGATGTGGTCCATTTTGTTGATCTTATCCTCCTGGTCATCCCTTCGTTTCTCAACTTGCTCGATCATTAGTACAGGTGGACATGCCTTTTCAATAAGCACCATGGTAGGAAAGGATACTTCAGTCATGATATTATCAACTGCATACCATCTTCTACCGCAGATAGCATGAGCTTTCTTTATGGCTTCAGCTACTGTATCATCCAAGCCTTCCCAAGCTCTCAAAATAGTTCTATCTCTTTTAAACCGAAAAGTAGTGAGGAGAGTGATATTATCAGGCTTCTCCTTCATGTACCTCTTCCAATCTGTGACCTCATCATAAGCTTTTGAGGCCTACTATCTTTTCTCAATTAGGTCTTCCAGAACAACAGACATCTTGTCAAACACCGTGTGAGTCTCAAATATATCAGCTAGAGTTTTAAATAACTCAAATACCCAATCAAGGTGTTCCCTATTAGTTCTGATTGCAATCTCTTTAAACTCTTCTTGGGAAAACTTGGAAAATGAGGATGAAGCTGCACTTGCAGTTGCATCTTCATTTTGCCTTTCTAATACTTCAACTTTCTGAACCAGAGTGGCATTATAATTATTTTATCTTTGCAGCTCTACACTGAGAGTAACATTATTCATTTGAAGTTCATCCTGCTTGGCCTCATGTTGTTTCTTGAGCTGCTCTATTGCTTCTTTCAAACTGATAATTTCTGCCTTTTGTTTATCAAACTCTATGTTTAAAGAGTTGACAGCATCCAGATTGGCTCTTGTGAACGCTCCTAGAACAGATGTTACATCTGTAGCATATGCTTGTGGGTCACTTGATTGTTGTTTCCATACAACTTCATCTTACCATTGACATATCAATATCATTCTGATCTCTACCCCTCTTCTTGCCCCGTTTTACCACTGATCTATCAGCTTTGCTATATCGATATTCACCCAGAGATACCACAAAATATTCATTGAACTCATCTCTGACTTCATCAATGGGAGGTATGATAATTCCTGTGGATATCAAAGATGAATTTTGAGTTGTGGTTTGAGAAGGCATAGCCATAGTGATATGAGAGGTAGCAGGGGAGGGAGTAACATTCTGAACAAGAGTTACTTCAGGGGCTAAATAAATGTCATGAAGAGAAGCTTCCATAGAATAAATTTTCACAGTAGTGGCTTTGAGTAATGATGATGGTGACATTGTTTCCATCTTCTCAGACATAGGGGATGACACTGACTAGATTGAAGGAATATGCAATGGGATTTTGAAAACTGAAGGCACAACAGATGAAGGAATAGACATATCCATAGAAACAGGTATGATTGATTCAATCAGGAAAGTGGCATTTTTATAGACCTTGGTCATAAAAGGTGTCACAACATAACCATCAAAAAATGATGATAAATAGATTATTGATGAAAGAAGTATTGTGGAAGAAGAGGGAGCAGACTGACAAAAAGGTTGAGATTGAGGAAGAGGAGATGAAAGATTACCATTGCTACCATTGGTGAGATTTTGGAAATCATTACCAGTCTCAACAGTAATAGGAATAGGAGAAATTTTGTCCTCCTATTCCTCTGAATGAGTCAGGTCAATAGTAGGAACAAGAATGGAGATCTTTTTCTTCTTTAAAGGTTTGTCCTTAACCTCAGTTTATTCAGGTTGAGTCTTTTCAACCACAGTGGTTACTTGGGCAATTTTAGCTGACTGAGATGTTGCAAATTCTTGAGTATCTAATGCTGAATTAATTTTGTTCAGCTTCTACTTTATCTACTCTAAAATCTGCAAATAATCCTTAACCTGTTGTTCCATAGATGTCTGGGGAATTTCTCCCATGGGAGCTTTCCTTATGTCCAAGTCTGAGCTGGTTCCTACAGATGCAGTTTGGGATACCAGAGCCTCTTTTGTTGCAGCTCAAGCTTCTCTTTCTTCCTTGTCTCTTGTCATCCTTTCCAGGATGTCTAACTCCATAGACCTGTAATGTATTACCCTTTCCCTGATCTCCTTTTGGTACTACAGGATATGGCTTTGTTCTTCTTTGCTCTTATCCCTTTCCAGGACTTCGGAAAGTGTATCTACTCCCTGATAAATGAAATCATCTAGAATTTCCTAATGAACATAACCTGCTTTTAAATGGTTCTACTTTAGGTGTAAATCAAAAATCCCTTTAGTATCATGCTACCTTTTTCTTGCAAAACCAATTTTAAGTGACATTATGTGGTGTAATAAAAGCCAATTTAATTATTAAGCTAGGTTAATTAATTAAATAAACTAAGAGGTGACTTGAAAAGTCACCTCTCTTCCCCAATTATGGTATAAATTACTGAGGCACCTATTATGTAATTTATCTCTACATTTATTAAATATACATTACATTACTTTTTCTCTTTGTTCTCTGTCCATTCTTCCATTCTTACTCTTTCATTGGTATCAGAGTCTCTCAGCTCTCGGCACCCAACCACTTCCCTCTGCTCTAATTATGTTTCCCCCCTCACTCCATTGCTACTCCTTCTCCGACTACTTTCCTACCACCTACACCCCCTTCACCATCGCTGCTCCTTCTCCCCCTTCCTCCAGCCTCACGCCGTTGCTCCATTGCCCTTCCCTGCCTTCTCCCTACTCCATTCGGCCACCTCCCTCTCTACCTTCCCTACTCTGCACACTAGCTCCATTCTCCACCTTTCACCTCTCCATCTGCTCACACCCTCCATCACCTCTGTTCCCTCCAAACTCCATGCACTTGCCCCATCCCCATGCACCTGCCCCATCCTCCACCTCCATTCACCATCATGTCTCCATCCGCCGCCTCCATCACCTCCGCTCACCATCCTGCCTCCATCCATCACCTCCGTTACTTTCCTCCATCAGTCACCACTATCACCTCCATCACCCTCCACGCTGATCTCCCTCCATGCCACTCTTCCTCCCGCCTCCTCCATCACCCTCCACGCCACCTGCTCCACCCCCACCTCCGCTCCATCCTTCCCCCACCAGCATTGTTGCTCTCCTTCGGCTGCTCATCCACATTAAATTTTTTAAATAAAATTTTTAATATTAATAATATTTATTAATATTATTCGGGGCAGCAGGGGGGAAAGAGTTTTCTTCACTCCGGAAGGATCAATGGAGTTCAAGTTCGCTTGGGGACTAGGAATCGACACCAACAATATGGCTGAAGTGTTGGCCCTTTGGCAAGGATTGAGGATAGCCAAGGACTTGGGAATCACCGAGCTAATTGTCATTGGGGACTCTATAATTGTCATCCATGAGCTGGCTGAAAATATTTTGCCAACTCAATTGGGTCTGAGGCATCTTCTCTGCAAGACAGTGGTGCAAGCCTCTCTCTTTACCAAGATTGATTTCTATCATGTTTTACAGGAAAACAATCCCCATGCTGACCTTGAGGCAAATAAAGGGGCATCCCTCATCCCCGAGGAGTTAATCTTAAATGACCAAGGATCTTTCTACCCCCCCCCATAGGATCAGGGGCTTAACATGGGCCACCCCCCTCGCTCCTCCATGGGACCTCCCCCCTTGTTCCTCTGCATGCTGGCAGGATGTTGTGACGCCTGGAGCATGGTGTTCACATGGCCACGCACAGGGTTGTATTATTATCCCTCCTGCCAGTCCCTTCACTCACCATGACATTATGCATTCTTGCTCAAACGCACAAAGCTTCGTCCCGCGTTTAAATGGAAACAGGACAGGTGACCGCAGTTTCGTCGTTGAGAGGACGCGCTATTTTATTGGAGATTATGGACTTGGGGCTCTCACATGAGGTGAACCCTGCTGCAGTCTTGTCGAAGGAGGATGTAATGTTTGGTTTCATGGGTGAATTTATCCACGCATATGACACCTTGATGAATTTTGGTATGAAGGTCGTGTCGAATCACTTGGGAATTTGCTGGATTCATGGTACACTGGGATATGAAGTGACACCAGACACTGCGTCAATGAAGGTTATAAAGAACAGGAATGCAAAGGGCTGAGGCATTCTTACTGTGCTGATTGATTGGGAGCTCTATCATCAAATTGCTTGGAGACTGCTGGTTGACAGAATGGAATCGGATTCCTCTTCCATGAGTGGGCCGGTTCTATCCTCGGTGGAAAACAAATTCAAGGAAGTAAAGCAGGAACTCATTTCACTGTAATCCCAGTTGAACACGATGGATTATGAAGGCGAATGGTGTCTGGATCATGTTAGTAAGGATTTGGTCTTTCTCAGGAAGAAAATTAAAAGGAAGGTCAAGCGAACAGAGCACTCACTCTCCAGGCAACTTGTCGAGCTAGAACTCAAGGTGGACAAGCTCGCCCTCAAATTCATCAAGCATGAAGAAAATGGTATGTCCTCTAGTTCGGAAGGTTGATTTTTTATTTCTCATTTGGGTTCGCCATCCTACTCGTCTCTGGCTCCCTGAGTCCATGTAGGTTTCTGTTTCTATTTATAAGTTTATTAGGAATTTAGCTATCTTTGACTTTCAGTTCAAAACTATGATTAGGCTACAGACTATTGGATTGTCGCTACCATAAGGGAATTTTTGGGATGTTTACGTCTTTGCCGCTTCCTCAAGGGAATTTTGTTGGTTTTTTGTTTCCACCGCTTCCTCAAGGGAAACAAATTAGGTAACTAGCTACTACTTCAGTGAAATCATTTTGTAATCTGGTTCTGTAGGTGGTTACACCACCTCCCTATATATAATATATCCGCTTTTGTCTAAAAAAATAAAAAAATATATATTATTATTTAATTTTTAAAAAAACTACATTATAATAATGATTATTATTATTTAATTATTATTATAATTATAAAAAATAAAAAAAGGAATCGTGGTGAGTTGGCATTGTACATTGAATAAAAATAAATCCACGTTTAGTGCAAAGAAAATTCCAGCAATCACCAAATCAATGGACGCTCGGTTCGATCAAATCAATGAGAAAATTAACAAGAACTACGAGGAAATCCATGCAAAAATCAAACAGACGAGTGACAATTTTACATCAAATTGGACACAATTTACATCACGAATTGAGAATAGTTTCCTCACTCTACAGGAAGACCAAAAGAAAATTCAAGCAGTTTTAACCTTCATCTTGGATAGATTACAAATCTCGAATGACCTACAACCAAAATCTCCAAGAACTCTGGAGCAGCGAGATCCTCTATTCAACATGTCGTCCTCTAATTCATATACACAAGGATGCCAAATATGGGTGAAAGTCAAGTTACCCAAATACAACGGGGACGAACAACAATGCATAGAGTGGATTAACAAAGCCGAGGAATACGTAGACATCCACAATATCCATTATGACAGTGAGAAAATTAAATACGCCTCCATGCATCTAGAATACAACACTTACAACTGGTACTTATGGTGGAAGAATACTGCAAGAATATGTTCTTACAACTGGGTTAGCTTCAAGAATGACCTCATCAAAATATTCCAAGGCATTGAAGAAAAAGACTTCTTTGCCAAAATCACAAGGTTACAACAAAAAAACAGTGTCGTTGAGTATACCTGTGAATGGGAAGCACTGTCAACTCAAGTCCCAAATTTAACCGATGACCAATGACTACAGACCTACCTACATGGTCTAAAACAACACATCTGTGACGAACTAGAGTTACACAACATCTCTACCTTGGAGGAAGCACGACGTAAAGCCAGGATTATTGAAAGCAAATCCATTCATACAAATGTCGACCAAGACGACTCCAAAAAGAATCCCCTCCATTCAGGATACACAGGAAATCCAAGGTATACATCGCCTCAACTTAGGGAAGGAGCAAAGCCCAGTTTAGAGGCTCAGAGAATAAAAGAAGGAAAACATAAGTTTTGTGGAGACAAATGGGATCCTAAGCATAGATTCTTACAAAATAAATTATATGCTTGTGAAGCAGAGCTAGAAGTCAATGAACCAATTGAGAACGATGTAAATAGCCAAGAAGACTACCACCCAGGAATCGAGGATGAATCCCCACAAATCTCATTAGCTGCTATTACCGAAATCTCCCAACCGCAAACATTGAATATTAAAGGTCATATAAAAAATAATAACGTCACAGCTCTCATCAACTCTAGGAGCACCCATAACTCCGTTAATGTCAACCTTGCTAAAGTATTTAACCTAGTTATTCATCTAGTACCTAACATGACGGTTATGGTAGAAGATGGCAAGAAGATTGACAATGTGGGAAGATGTCACAAGGTTAAGTTACAAATGCAAGAATATAACTTAGAATCAGATTTCTTTGCGGTACCACTGGGAGGAATCGACGTAGTGTTAGGAATACAATGGTTACAAACCTTGGGTACATACTCTGCAAATCACCAAGAACATTTTATTGAATTCCATGCGTTCGGGAAAACATACAAATTATATGGGTTCCAACCACCTCCGACACAACTGGTTACAGCACATCAGATGGAAAATCTACGTTGGAAAGAAGCACTAGCGTACATACTTCAATGGTAAGAAATGGAGATAAATGTGTACATATGTATATATCATATATCATAAAACCTAGCCACAGTTGCTATCCCAGAGCTCGGAATGATAAATATGTACAGGCGGGGCCGGTAATTCCCAACTCCATCCCAAATTAGGGTAACAGAAATCAACACAGAAGATGTCCACAATGAAGGCAGTAAGATAAAAATTGGGTTTTTTCTTAGTACTAGCTTTCTAGAACTCTTGTATGGCATTTTTTAGTTCAAGTGACAGGATTGATGCCCAGGGGAAAGATTCACCCGTAGTTATAATATGATGAGTGATGGGAGCCCATTCCTCTTTAAAGAAAGAACAATTGGGGAGACCATAGAGCCTGTATAACATCATTGCAAGTAGGGATTAAGGCTCTTTAAACCATTCGATGAGGTATAATTCATCTTTCCTCTTACAAAACTTGTGTGGTTGAGTCATCCAGAATTTAAGCATTTGGTCAAAATTGAATTTGGATTTGGCAGCTTTAAGAAAGTCTTCATCAAGGAGCAGTCTAAAGGGTTTAAGAGCATAAATCTTGACAAAGGTTTCAGATCAAAAATTGGCTAGATAAGACCCAGTACTGGTATTGAATGAACGAACTTTCACATTGGCATGGTCTATAATCCACCTAACGTCATCGTTATAAGGTAGGATGGTCGGTCTTGCAGCAATCATATGTAGGCCAGAATCTCTAATTCTTTCATAAACAAGTTGGTCACTTTGGAAATATGAGAGGTCATTGTTATCAAAGATAGCATAAACCCGAGACCAGTCCAAATGATAAGTTTCAGTGACTCAGCTACTAGTATCAAAAAAGACACTGAAATTCGGGTCTTTGGTGAACATGTCCTTTTGAATATTTTTACTCCTGGTAAATATGGGGGTTTTGGATGTCACCATGTATTGTTTTGAATACTTTTACCAGAAATTAAAATTGAATTATACAAGAAGCATAGTAAACAATTCAAATTGTGAGAAAGCAACTCGGCAACCAACCTGAAACTACAGTAAACACTGTCGAAACCGCGTGGTAAAATATGGAGGTAAAATCACATAGCAAAACAAATTACAACAGTAAAAATAGTGAAAATCATAAACAAAACTATCATATTTATAATTCTTGAGAAATAATACAGACCATCAAGATGAGGGTAAAAAGAATGGTGAGGATCAATTTTGCGGGATGCAGGACCAAACACGAAATCGCAATTTTATTAATCATTCTACAACCCGCACCCCGCAACTTGCACAATGCGGAATGCGGAATTGTAAAATAGCAAAAATTATTCAATCAACCTCGTACTCTACATTCCGCATTTTGTAGGATGCAGGTTGCGGACATGCGCAAACCAAAAATGTAAACAAATGATAACCCCGCAACCCGCATTCCACAACTTGCGGGATGCAGGATGCGCGTTTGAAAATGAAATATCAAATAAAAGGTTTCCCGCATTCCGCAACTTGTGGGCTGTAGAATGCGGGATGTTAAAACAATCCAAACAAAAACCCAATCTTTCTGCATTTAAAACAAAGAAATCAAACATGGATTTTTTGGAAATTTAGTTAAGTTAAGGAATCCCAAGAGTCAAAATAAAAATCTTAATGAAACCCTTTAAGATTACGAAGAGTCTTACCAAGTAATATTTGTATGTATAAATGAGCTCCCATGTCAAAACGAGATGGGATCTGTTGTACATACAACAAATGGCGATTGGCTGGAAGAACCAGTTATCTCTGCAAACAGTAATCCTTTCCAACCAAACTGTTAGTGGGAAAATGATTAATTCTCAAGAAATGTTAACATAATAATGTAACCAAATAGAAGCTATTAAATTTATTGATTCACGCCCATCCATGGTCATTTAAAAAGGATGTGACTCTGATTCAAATGTCATTGGAGGATAGGGTCATATGAACTCAGGATGACATAGGCATGTAGTTTAAATTTGAACCTAAGGTGAGACCTTTATCACTTTGGTTTTTCACACAAGGCCTCTTAAACCATCATTTTTTCTTCCCCCCCCCCCCCGCCTTTTTTTTAAATGCAAGATTGCATTGACACAGGACCACTACCCCATGTTCTGGTGATCAGTGCCATTCACAAACCTGACCTAGAAACTAAGCAAGTCGGCTCGGTAAGGAGACCTCTTGTCTTCCAGTTATATGGCTGAAGGAAACTAACATGTCTTGGGAACCATTTGGTGATATTTTGAGTCCAACATCAAGCCCATGATCATAGTGAGGTTGGCCTTAGACAGGACCGCCTCTTACTGATGTACAATGCTTTCCTGTTTGGGGGTAGAATGGGATTTAATGTCTAACATGAATTACAAGACACTACCATGGCTTGGTGTCCATGTGTAGGAAGCGTCACTCACTGATTCTCTACAGATCATGAATGAGACGACCTGTGATAGGACATCCCATCTTCCAGAGAACTGGAAGCCATCTCCCCATGTTAAATGGCAAAGATGTCATTCCACTGAGCACCTATGAACCTAATGAACTGGATCGTGATGAGACCCCTCATCTTGTAATCCACATGATAAACTATATGGCCATAATTGAATCCCAAAGAGTAATACTTACCAGGCTATGAAGATATGCCATAGTTCCCTAATGAGACCTTAGACAGGGTGAACCTTTTCTTCCACAACTATCATCATCAGAGTAAAGCATGTAGAATGTATTAACCTGGATGAGAGGGCATTAATAATGTTGTAAATATGGTTATCATTCATATATAAAAAATCCTAATATGAGTTAGAAAAGATAGAAACTAACAGGTTTGTTTCAATTAAGAGTATTGAATATTGACAAAATTGATTGCTCGTTATTGCCAAGGGTGTAGATATTACCAAAAGTTACCAAAATAAAGCAAACATTCAGAAAATAAAAGGAAAATAACACACCATACCTATCTACAGGGTTGAATCAACATTTTCAAACAAAGTACTTCTTGAGCAGAAAAACATTCACTCGAAAGGTGTCAACGACCCCTTCCAGTGTTTGTAGTCGAACCATACTAGGACTAATCTTTTCTGTAACAATGAATGGTCCTAGCTAAAGTCATTGAAACTTGGTGTACTATTTTTTGTCCTTGTGTTGTTTGTCCCATATCAACACTAAATCTCCCACTAAGAATTCTCTGTCTGATGAAGACCTCTCGTCAAACCATTTCTTAACCAACTGTTGATGTTGGTAGAATTTATTCTTGGCTTTGTCTCTATCCTCTTCTAACTTGAGCAGAGAATCAATCCTCTGCTGTAATGGGGAAGAGTCACTCTCTTGGATGGATTGGGCTAATTGCAATGAAGGAATGGTGATATTAGCTGGTAGGGCAGCTTCCTTGTCATAAACAAGGCAATAAGGAGAATTACCAAGGGTTGCCTTTGGGGTGATTCAATCTGCCCAAAGAGCATAGTAAATTTGGGTGTGCCAGTCTTTATGATGTGAAGCCATTGTCTTCTTAAGTATGCTTATCAAGTTTTTGTTTGAGGATTCTGCAAGTCCATTTCCCTTAGGGTAGTAATTAGCAGAAAACTTAAGCTTAATCCCCTTTTCAAGGGCGTAGCTGGACAGTTCAATGGATTGAAAATATGAGTCATTATCAAAAACAAGACACTTGGGGGTGCCGAACCTAGTGATTATCTTATTTTCAAGGAAGGAAATTGCCCAGTTCGTGTTGCACAGCCTTAAAGGGACTGCTTCTACCCACCTCATGAAATAGTCTGTGGCTGTTAAAATGTATTTGTGTTGTAATGAGGATATGGGGTTGATGGGTCCGATGAAATCCAATCCCCACTGCTGAAATGGGAATTGGACTGATACTGGATGCAAGGGGTAAGCAGGTTTCTTAACTTTGCCAACACACTTCTGGAAAGGCTCACATTTTTTGACAAATGAATGGGCATCTCTAAACAGGGTAGTCCAATAGTACCCTGCCCTAATAATTTTATGAGCTGTGGTTTCACCTAAGAACTGTCCACTTGCAGGTCCTGCATGAAATTGAAACAGGAAATCATCAGTTTGATCTTTTTCCAGACATCTGAGAAACACTCCATCATAATTCTTTCTAAACAGAACACCATCAATAAGTTGATAAGGGGTTGATTTCAGCCTTAATGCTCTACATTTTTTGGGATCTAGGGTTTCAGGAGAAAACCCATTATGAAGAAAGAAATTTATGTGATCATACCATTCAGATGCCACAGTTTCAAGTGCATTAACAAAACCTGTAGGAGTAGCTTTTTCCTATTCCCAATCGGCTTGCTGATTTTCAGGGTCATTTGACTGGGCGGTGAGCTGACACAAACCTTGTCCTTTGACGATCTTCGCAGGCTTAATCTCTAGATTGTATTCTTGAAGGGCAGTCATGCAGTGAGCTCTCTTTTCTCCCAATTCCTTTTGTATGAGGACGTTGCAGATTGTTGCATAAGGGACAATCACCTTCGTCCATGACTTCAAAAGATAAGGCCTGTCATATTTTACTGATTTACATACTGTGTAGGCCTATTTGTCAACCTGGTAGTAATTGAGTTCAGCCCCTTTGAATGTCAAACTCATGAAATAAATGGGAATTTCGGCGTCTTCGTGATTTTTCTGCGTGAGGATAGCTGCATAAGAAAAGTCAATAACAAATGTATACAATATAAAATATTCTCTAAAATCTGTGGACATGAGAGCAGGTGCTCCTGCTATGATTTTCTAGATTTCAGTAAATGCATTCTTCTGTTCATCAGACCACTTAAATGGAACACCCTTCTTGAAAAGGAATTGCAGGGGTTTTACAATTTAAGCAAAATTCGAAACAAATCTATGAACAAAATTAATCTTACCCAAAAATGACTGCATTTCCTTAAGAGAGTTAGGAAGGCTGATCTTGGATATTGATTCAACGTGTTATGGATCGATGATCATACCTTCCTTCGAAACTATGAAACCCAACAACTTACCTTCTATTACTGCAAATATGGACTTCTTGGGATTGAGGGAGATGCCAAATTTTCTGCACCTTTCAAATACATGTTTTAGAGCAGACAAATGATCCTGTCATTTTTTAGAGTAAATGGTAACATCATCTAGGTACACAACGAAAGAATTGTGGATCAAGCCCCTGAAATCTATGTCCTTAGCTCACTGGAACGTTACTCCCTACGTTTATTAGTCTAAACGACATTCGTCTATATGTGAATTTTCCCCAAGGGGTTCAGAAAGCAATTTTCAGTTGATCATTGGGTGTAACCAGGACTGGGTTGTAGCCAAAAAAACCATCTAGCAGTGAAAACATCTCTAAACCGGCTACCTTCTGTAGGATTTGCTCCATTGGAGGAACAGGGTAGTTATCTTTCTCAAAGGCCCGATTGAGATTCCTGAAGTCTACATAGAGTCTGAGTCCCCCATTCTTCTTAAGAACATGAACCAAATTAGTTATCCATTGCGTATTTTAGACAGGAAATATGATCCTAGTCGAGAGTAGCTTGTCTAGTTCCTTCTTGACAGAAGGCTCCAGACTAGGGTGCATTTTTCTCAATTTCTACTGATAGGGTTTTACATCAGGTTTCATGGGGATGTTATGATGCATGACGGTAGTGTCAAAAGTCCTGAGTTCATCGTATGTCCAGGAAAAAATGTCTTTAAATTCCCTGCAGAGTTTGATAAAACCTCTTCTTTCATCATTAAAACAGTGTATTCCAAGATTGATAAATCGGGGTTCATGCTCTGTTCCTAAGTTAATAGGGGTGTGATTCAAGGTTGAGCTTTGAGTCTTTCAATTGATGGTTTGTCTGAATTTATCTTGTAGATCATATAACTTCTCCAGACTGATGATAGACTTGGGGATGATGTTGGAAGGATTAGATAGAGACTTCTCATGATCGGCTTCGTCAATAGCCATACCCTCGAAGGTATTTTGGGCTGACAGGAAGCCAAGTATTTTATGATCATCATCAAACACCTTCCAATTTGTGACATTGTCAGGTATGGAGGGTTTGTACATCAACTCGATAGAGAAGGTTTGCGGAGACAAGCCTTTAGGAGGGATCAGTCTAGATGCAGTGTTGGCTAGCAGATCTGTGTCAAAGTTCTGAGATATAGGAACATATCTAATATTAAATGCTGAGAAGGAATTAGTCATGTCTCCGATTAATCTTTGATAATTAACTAGGAGTGGAGATAGACAATGTATCTGATTTCGTACCTGTTTCACAATGATTTTGGAGTCTCCCACACATTCAATTGCTTTAGCTCCCATATCGATATCTTTACTGAGTCCTTGAACCAAATCCTCGTACTCAGCAACGTTATTGGTACATTCAAATTGAAACCTGCATGCGATCATGGTTTTGATCCCCTTAGGATCAATAAGTACACATCTGTGCCTGCTCCCTCCTTTGACTTGGAGCAATTAAAAAACAAGGTCCAAACTATAGGATCAATTCTGAAATTATTATTTACATTAAATGCATTATGAACAACAGTGCTAGAGAACGGAATAGATGTAAGATGAGTTACCTGAGAGTGTTTCTGCTCATTCTCCATCAGTGATACATCAGCAAGTAAGTCTCCAAAGAAGGTATCAAATGTGAAATGTTCAATTTGATTGTTAACGAAGGAGACAATTTGTTGGAACCATCAAGATCAATTACAGTTTGTTTCATGAAAGGTTCTCTGTCAACTTTGAGCTTATTAGGCTACCCATTAAGGGGCAACCACAAGTGAGACCAATTAGTAGCAAAGTAACCTTTAAGTTTCTCTGACCAATCTCAACTCGGACACATACCATAGGTCTCTGGAATATTTGCAATCACAATATCAATTGTTTGGTGAATACGAGGATCTGTAGATAGTCTGAGAAGAACGTTTCTCAGCCTCCCTACCACTTTAACCTTAGATCTATCTAATTGCACAATATTAATAGGATAGTTATCCCAGGTGGCATTAAGGTTCTTACATATAGAAAGGGGCATAACATTGGATGAAGCGCCTGATTCTACCATATAGTTATGCACGTTCCTGTTAAATATTTCAAAGGTAAGTAAAAAGGGAGGAGTGCCCTTGCTTCCCGGTTTTTTATGGTTTGGTCAGGGAGTGGAGTCAAAATTATTATTCTGAGCTTCTCAAGGTTTCTTTATGATCATGCTTTTGGGTAAGGAATCCCTTATGGAATGGATTTTGAGAAGGTCAAATAAAGATATGTTTTCTTTGGCTCTTTTAAGATCCTCGGCCAAGTTGTATTCTGGCTCAGGAATGAGGTTGTCCTTTTGAGTTTGAGCTTTACTTTTTCTAGGGGTTTTAGTCGGAGGAGATGATTCCTAGGGAGGTGGACCTTTATAACTGGTATTATGTGTGTGTTGTAGGTTAAAAACAATGTCGGGTTCTTCTTCCTCTTCTTCTGAAAAGAAGCTCACAGAGCTGACTTGATGGTCATCCTCCTCTTCCTCTTAGGGAGGTTGTGATTCTTGGGTAGACTAATATGTAGAGGGTTCTAGAATATATGTGTTCCTACAGCTAAGGCTTTCAAGACAGAGAAGATATCTTTTGAGGTGAACCCCTTGTTGGGATTTGGAGGTGATGGATTTTGAGGAGGTTGATTTGGCCTCCTAAAAGGTGGCCTATTGAATCCTCTATTGTTTGATTGATTTTCATTGATCACCTTCTTGATATCTACCATCTCGTTAGACATCCTTTGAAGGAACTTCTTCACTTCACTCATAATGAACGGATCTTGGCTGGTAGCAGCAGGTTTAAGGGAACTGTCACTTTTCCTACGTGAGGTGGAAGCTTGATCAGATGTAGTGTCAGGGTTGTATTTGAGACAAAACATGTTCCTTTCAACTTTGATGGATTCAGAAAAGGCGTCTTGTAAGGACTCTTTGCGAGCCCTTTTGACCCACATGGCTATTTGGGTTGGGAGACCCTTATTAAAGTATGCTACTAGTAATTCCTCAATAGGAAGTACCATATTGGGGATCCTATTTTTTAAATATGAAAACCAGTTATTGTAGTCTTTGACTCTTTCTTTACCCTTATTTTCATGGAAGAGAGTTGTATGACTAATTCCTTTGGGGTCTTGTCATCCCCAAACTTTTGAGTGAAGAGTTCGGAAAACACATCCCATGACGGGATGGAGCTAGCTTCTAAGGCAAAGTACCAGGTAGAATCCTTTCCCTCAAATGTGTAAGGGAACAGTCTGTAAACCTCATCTTCATGGATAATGTTTCTAAGTCTAATGGCTTGCATGAAGGATTTTATGTGGTCTTCCATAGGAATTTTATCATCTGGATTAAATTTCAGAAGCCACTTCTCGAGGTTTTTAGGCAATCTATGCTGATCGCCTAAAATAGATGCAGCATCCCCACCTAACCATGGCCTATGATGTCGTTCATCAGCCCTTGGAATAGATTTTGTTGAGGAGTCTAAAGATACATAATTTGGTGATTTGTCAAATGAAGATGAAGATGAAGAAGAGGGAGGAGACGGGGGTGGCCCTCCTGCTCGAATGTTATGTCGAGGAGTTGCCGACTCCAAAAAAAATGAACCTAGATCTAACCCAGGAGTGGATGGCTCACTGAAAAGGTCACGATTTCTTTCAGTGTTTTGATCACCTGGGCTTGGACTACCCTGATTACTGATTTGTGGCAAATCCTGAGTAGGATGATCTTCAGCAAATTTTCTTCTAAAATCGACAATGTTGTGGGAATTACCCTTCAACAGTTGTTCGATTGTGATGGGCCCTAGGATTGGTGATATGAGAATGTATCTGTCTGACGGGGTAGCCTGTTCTTGTCTAGGGGTAACTGGGACAGTGTATGAAACTTGAGCTACTTGTTCCCCTAAGGTAGACACGCTAGCACAACTACGAGTAATGATCGGATCTCTTACTAGAGGAGGTGTATGAGTGTTTCCCATAGGCATGATGTGATACCCCTCCTTCCAGTGCATTTGTTGAATCCCCAACTATGTATGTGGTTGAATAGGGTGCTTAAGGCTTGTAACACACGAAGAAAACCCAAACAAAGGCTTAAAACAATCCCATGCATGTATTGTTCTATTCTCGAGTTGTTTGGGATGGTAATCTCCCATAGATACTTTTGTAGCCTCCGCTGGCTTATGGATGGATTTGATCCACAAAGGGATCTGTCTTCCAAAATGAAAAACAAAGAGTTAATAAAAGAAAAAGAAAACTAAAACCTAACTAGGAAGAAGAAACTAATCTAAATCTAAACTACTTTGAAGAGGTGCTGAATGAATGACAGGTTTCCTTTAGTTGTGTGAAGGACAAGCAATTCATCATTATGAAAAAAATGTAAAATAAGTTGAAACTATACTTACTAAGATTACAATTGTTTAATAAAAATTAAATAATAGTAAATCAGAACTAAATCATTCAAGATAATCTGCAAGTGCTCAAGTTAGTTGAAAAACCAACTTATAAGTTATAAAACTTTTACTGCTGAAACCATTTGTAGAAATAGATAAAGACAGTTCATAAAAGAAATTTCATGAAGCTTTATCAATGCATTAATACTTAACAGAGATAAATCAAAGTTAAATAAACACATTAATCAATTACAAATGAATCACAGTACTATCTGATTATTTGGAATAAGAAAAACTAAAACCATGTCAAATAAATTTGATAGATCAAGTACAAGAGATAAGAATTGCAACACTGTATGTATTCATAATTCTCGGTAACAAATTACACAAAAGACCTTGCCAAAAATTGAAGTGTTGTTCGATGCCTTGTATCAGTCTCCCTTCTTCCAAAATTCAAAAGTTACAGCCTCATTGACACATTAGAGATCATTCACTTAAATAATTATTACAAACAATAGAATTCCCCCTAAAGGGGATCAAAAACCTAAACAAGGCTAATATCCTAAGAAATCTTTCCACTCCCTCCAAATACGTAGCAGCTCCTTGATATCAGGATAAGTGGCAGATTCTATGCCAAGTTGAGCATTAGACTTATAATCTTCAACCTCATTCTTAGCCAACTTATGCCAAACTCAGATATAGACGTGAATCTTGCTTTGCACTGCAAATGGCTCTTTGATTAACTGCTCTACATCATGTATGCTGATGTGGTCCAGTTTGTTTATCTTCTCCTCCTGGTCATCCCTTCGTTGCTCAACTTGCTCGATCATCAGTATAGGTGGACATGCCTTTTCAATAAGCACCATGGTAGGAAAGGATAATTCAGTCATGATATTATCAACTGCATACCATCTTCTGCCGCAAATAGCCTAAGCTTTCCTTATGGCTTCATCTACTGTATCATCTGAGTCTTCCCAAGCTCTCAAAATAGTTCTCGCTCTTTTAAACTGAAAAGTAGTGAGGAGAGTGATATTATATTGCTTCTCCTTCATGTACCTCTGTCAATATATGACCTCATCATAAGCTTTTGAGGCATGCTATCTTTTCTTAATTAGGTCTTTCAGAACAACAGACATCTTGTCAAACACCATGTGAGTCTCTAATATATCAGCTAGAGTTTTAAATAACTCACATAACAAATGAAAGTGTTCCCTGTTAGTTCTGATTGCAAGCTCTTTAAACTCTTCTTGGGAAAATTTGGAAAATGAAGATGAAGTTGCACTTGCACTTGCATCTTCATTTTTCCTTTCTAATACTGAAACTTTCTGAACCAGAGTGGCATTATCATTATTTTATCTTTGCAGCTCTACACTGAGAGTAACATTCTTCATTTGAAGTTCATCCTGCTTGGCCTCATGTTGTTTCTTGAGTTGCTCAAGTGCTTCTTTCAAACTAACAATTTCTTCCTTTTGTTTATCAAACTCTCTATTTAAAGAGTTGACAGCATCCAGATTGGCTCTTGTGAACGCTCCTAGAACAGATGTTGCATCTGTAGCATAGGATTTTGGGTCACTTGATTTATTTGTCCATACAAATTCATCTACCATTGACATATCAATATCATTCTGATCTCTGCCCCTCTTCTTGCCCCGTTTTACCACTGATCTATCAGCTTTGCTATATTGATATTCACCCAGAGATACCACAAAATCTTCATTGAACTCATCTCTGACCTCATCAATGGGAGGTATGCTAATTCCTGTGGATATCAAAGATGACGTATGAGTTGTGGTTTGAGAAGGCATATCCATAGTGATATGAGAGGCAGCAAGGGAGGGAGTAACATTTTGAACAAGAGTTACTTTGGGGGTTGAAGAAATGTCATGAACAGAAGCTTCCATAGAATAAATTTGCACAGTAGTGGATTTGAGTAATGATGATGGTGACATTGTTGCCATTTTCTTAGACATAGGGGATGACACTGACCAGATTGAAGGAATATGCAATGGGATGTTGAAAACTAAAGGCACAATAGATGAAGGAATAGGCATATCCATAGAAATAGGTATGATTGATTCGGGTAGGCAAGTGGCATTTTGATAGAGCTCAGTCATAAAAGGTGTCACAATAGAACCATCAGAAAATTATTATGATAAAGCCATTATTGATGAAAGAAGTATTGTAGAAGAAGAGGGAGAAGAGTGAGAAAAGGGTTGAGATAGAGGAAGAGGGGGTGAAAGATTACCATTTCTACCATTAGTGATATTTTGGAAATCATTACCAGTGTCAACAGTAACAGGCACAGGAGAAATTCTTTCCTCCTCTTCCTCTAAATGAGTCAAGTCAATAGTAGGAATGGGAATGGAGATCTTTGTATTCTTTAAAGGTTTGTCCTCAACCTGAGTTTGTTCAGGTTGAGTCTTTTCAACCATAGTGGTTAACTGGGAAATTTCATCTGACTAAGATGTTGCAACTTCTTGAGTATCTAATGCTGAAGTTATTATTTTCAGCTTCTACTTTATCTACTCTGAAGTCTGCAAATAATCCTTAACCTATTTTTCCACAAATGTCTGGTGAATTTCTCCCATGGGAGCTTTCCCTTTGTCCAAGTCTGAGCTGGTTCCTACATATGCATTTTTGGATACCAGAGCCTCTTTTGTTGCAGCTCGAGCTTCTCTTTCCTCCTTGTCTCTTGTCATCCTTTCAAGGATCTCTAACTCCATAGACTTGTAATGTTTTACCCTATCCTTGATCTCCTTCTGGTACTACAGGATATGGCTTTTGTTCAGGTTGAGTCTTTTCAACCATAGTGGTTAACTCAGAAATTTCATTTGATTGAGATGTTGCAACTTCTTGAGTATCTAATGCTGAAGTTATTATTTTCAGCTTCTACTTTATCTGCTCTGAAGTCTGCAAATAATCCTTAACCTATTGTTCCACAGATGTCTAGGGAATTTCTCTCATGGGAGCTTTCCCTTTGTCCAAGTCTGAGCTGGTTCCTATAGATGCAGTTTTGGATACCAGAGCCTCTTTTGTTGCAGCTCGAGCTTCTCTTTCCTCCTTGTCTCTTGTCATACTTTCGAGGATCTCTAACTCCATAGACTTTTAATGTTTTACCCTGTCCTTGATCTCCTTCTGGTACTGCAGGATATCGTTTTGTTCTTCTTTTCTCTTAGCCCTTTCCAGGACTTCAGAAAATGTATCTACTCCTTCATAAATGAAATCATCCAGAATCTCCTCATGAACATAACCTGCTTTAAAATGGTTCTGCTTTAGGTGTAAATTGACAACCCTTTGGGATCATGCTGCCTTTTGCTTGCAAAAACAAGTTTAAGTGACATTATGTGGTCACTCAGATCTAATGCCCAAGTAGAAGTGGGTACGCTCTCAAGGATCCAAGGGTAATAGGAAACCTAGGCCAAACTTTCCTTTTAGGAGCAGCACATTTCTTGTGAATCCCCTCTGTAACTGTTTGAAATTAGATCTCTTCTAGGAACAACCTGTTCATCACGACCTTAGGCAGCATGTGAGTAGCATTGCTGCCATAAACCCTGATATAGGTGAATGATTCACCAACATACCAATCTCCCATAATGGCTATGAGAGATTTTTCTTCCGATGAGAACGCAGGGGCTTCTTTGTTGAAAATCAGAAAATACACCCGGCCAAGGAAACTTTCACATATATCATAAAATCTAGCCACATAGTTGCTATCCCAAATCTAGGAATGATAAATATGTATAGGCGGGGCCTGTAATTCCCAACTCCATCCCAAATTAGGGGAATGAAAATCAGCACAGAATATATCCACAATGAAGGCAGTAAGATAAAAATTGGGCTTTTTATTAGCAGTGGCTTTCTGGAACTCTTGTATGGTGTTTTTGAGTTGAAGTGACAGGATTGAGACCCAGGGGAAAGAATCACCTATAGTTATAATATGATGAGCGATGGGAGCCCATTCCTCTTTAAAGAAAGAACATTTGGAGAGACCATAGAGCCTGCATAACATCGCTGCAAGCAGGTAGTAAGGATCTTTAAACCATTCAATGGGGTATAATTCATATTTACTCTTGGAAAACTTGCATGGTTCAGTCATCCAAGATTTAAGCATTTGGTCGAAATTGAATTTGGATTTGCCATCTTTAACAAAGTCTACATCAAGGAGCTGTGTAAAAGGTTTAAGAGCATAAATCCTGACAAAGGTTTCAGAGCGGAAATTGGCTAGCTGAGACCCGTTATTGGTATTGACTAAACGATCTTTCACATTGGTGTGGTCTATAATCCACCTAACGGCATCGTTATAAGGTAGGATGGTCAGTCTTGCAGCAATCATATGTAGGCCAGAATCTCTAATTCTTTCATAAACAAGTTGGTCACTCTGGAAATATGCGAGGTCATTGTTATCGAAGATAGCGTAAACCCGAGACTAGTCCAAATGATAAGTTTCAGTGACTCGGCTACTAGTATCAGAAAAGATATTGAAATTCAGGTCTTTGGTGAACATGTCCTTCTGAAGATTTTTACTCCTCTTAAATCTGGGGGTTTTGGATGTCGCCATGTATTGTTTTGAATACATGTACTAGAAATTAAAACTGAATTATACAGGAAGCACAATAAACAATTCAAATTGTGAGAAAGCAACTTGGCAACCAACCTGAAACTGTAGTAAACACTATAGGAACTGTGTGGTAAAATCTAGTGGTAAAATCACACAGCAAAACAAATTACAGCAATAAAAATAGTGAAAATCGTAAACAAAACTATCATATTTATAATTCCTGAGAAATAATACAAATCGTCAAGATGAGGGTAAAAAGAACAGTGATGATCAGTTTTGCACGATGCAGGATCAAACACGAAATCGCAAGTTTATTAATCATTCCGAAACCCGCATCCCGCAACTTGCGGGATGCGAAATCGTAAAACAGCAAAAATTATTCAATCAGCCCCGCACTCTACATTCCGCATTTTTCGGGAAGCGGGATGTGGCATGCGGGTTGCAGACATGCACAAACCAAAAATGTAAACAAATCATAACCCCACAACCCTCATTCTGCAACTTGCAGGATGCGGGTTGAGTAAAATAAACACACATAAAAACTCCTCTTGCATCCTGCATTTGCAGGATGCGGGTTTGAAAATGAAATATCAAATAAAAGGTTTCCTGCATTCCGCAACTTGCGGGTTACAGAATGCGGGATGTTAAAACAATCCAAACAAAAACCCAATCTTTTTGCATTTAAAACAAAGAATCAAACATGGATTTTTTGGAAATTTGGTTAAGTTAAGGAATCCCAAGAGTCAAAATAAAAATCTTAATGAAACGCTTTAAGATTACGAAGAGTCTTACCATGTAATATTCATATGTATAATTGGGCTCCCATGTCAAAATGACATGGGATCTGTGGTACCTACAACAAGGCCCTATATTTTTCTGATATTTACTCATAAATTCAAGCTTAAAGGGGGGTTTTAGAATAATCAACCCATAGTTACCTACATTAGACATTAATTTAATTATTTTTGTCTTATTACCTAGTTTCCTATATTCGATTATATGATAGTTTCCTTCTACATGTCCTAGAAGTCAACACATGCTAAAAATGAGTCATGGAGCACTTGGAAAACATCCTAGAAACCCAATTTAGCATGTCTACTTTATTCCAGATTCTGTGAAATGCATATCTACTTTTTCTGAAAAGCTGCCTTATTTTATTTCTGAATTAAGGCAAAAGGAAAAGCTAGACTAGGTGTAGTTGCCTTTTTTTTTACCACATCATACTCCCTCCTTTTCTCCAAATAAAAGCATGTATGAGTTGTCTTTCCATCTTTCCTTAGCTTTCCCACTTGACTTAGCCAATTCATGAGCATCTACCCAGATTTGGAAACTGTTTTATGCACCTATGGGGGATTTGACTAGTTTTGGTAAGCCTGCTTTTTTACTATTTCAAATGGCATCTTTATGCATTCAATTCTCTCATGTAATTATATATTACAGAAGCCTATTACTTCATAAGGTTGGTTATTGTACACTTACTCAATACATATTAGTGTTATGCTCCAATTTCAGTCTCCTTTGGTGTTAATTTTGCATGTTTGATTAGCAATTTTGTGAGTGTAATTGTTCTATCTCTTGGGTTCAATTTCCACAAAAGTAGAGTTGCAATGATTCGAAGCTACTAGAACTTAAGGAGATCATATAATTCTCGATTTGATGTCCTCTCATCTCATCTGTCTTTCCAAAAATCTCTACAAGCTTCTCCCACACTTCATTAGGTGATGTCAATCCATCAAGATGGAAGAGGAGGTCTCTTGAAATGCTCACACACAAAATACCATAGGCCTCATCCCTCCTGTTGTGCCATTTAATTTTATCTGTAGCTGCATTGGGCTATGCCTCGATTGCCATGGTCACCCTATAGAGACCTTTCGATTTCAACAATATCTCCATCTCAGCTTTCCACTCAAAGAAATTGAATGGAGTCAAGATGATCTTCTGAGATTGGTCCATAGCTTAGTAATTTTTCCCTCCAGTCAGTAGAATGCTCTCCCAATCAATATTTCAAACCTGGAATAGCAATATGGAAGGAGATAAATTGATCTACAAAGGATTTGATGCCATGTGTAAATTGAACCCAAGAGATAGAACAATAACGCTCACAAAATTGCTAATCAAACATGCAAAATTCACACCAAAGGAGATTAAAATTGGAGTATAACACTAATCTGTATTGTGTACATGTACAAAATCCAACCTTATGAATTAATAGGCTGCTCAAATATATAATTACATGAGAGGTTAGAATGCATAAGGATGCTATTCAAAATAGTCAAAAAGTAGCCTTACCAAAACTAGTCAAATCCCCCATAGGTGCATAAAGCAATTTCCAAATCTATGAAGATGCTCACAAATTTGCTAATTCAAGTGGGGAAGCTAAATAGGGATGGAAATACAACTCATGCATGCTTTTAATTGGAGAAAAAGAGGGAGGATGATGTGGGCAAAAAACAAGGCAGTTACACCTAGACTAGTTTTTCCTTTTTCCTTAAAACAATTGTAAAGCAAGGCAGCTTTCAGAAAAAAGTAGATATGCGCTTTAAGGAACTAGGAATAAAGAATACTTGCTAAAATTGGTTTCCAAGATGTTTACCAAGCACTCCATGACTCATTTTTAGCATGTGTTGACTTCTAGGACATGTGGAAGGCAACTAACATAGAATAGAATCTAGGAATCTAGGTAATAAGACAAAAATGATTAATTAATGTCAAATGTAGGTAACTATGGGTTGATTATTATAACATTTTGTGCATTCAGATCTCTATTTTAAACACTTCTTTTGAATCAACGATCCATTGATACCCCAACAATTTGAATCTTTCCAAGTCAAAGTATCACCTCTTCTTCATCTTCAACATTTCTTCAACTTTTCCATCTCTTACTTATACTATTTTACGCAAGAGATGTGTCCACAAGTTGGGGTTTATTTGAATCGATCACACCCCTTTTTATTTAATTCTTGGTCAAGCTAACCACCTCATTCTATCTTTCATCGGCGTATATCTTTTGATAATTCTATTGATTAAGTTGTCATACAGTGATTGGTCATTGATTCGAATAGTGGCTAGTTGAGGTCGTGGTTGTATTCATATTGGTGCCCCATGTGGATCCCCTGAGAGTTCTTTTTTATAGCTGTCATATTCAAAGGATTCCTCTTGTGGTTTTCCAAGCCCAAGCTTGAAGCCCTTGGAGGCCTTGGGACAATGAAAAAATACCTGGTTACCCACTATCCTGGTAGAGTATCCCTAAGATGTATCTTGGTCCCATTTGAGTCCATTAAGGTATCCCTTTCTCCTAGTTTTAGTTTTGTTGATGGTCTATGTGCTCGCTTGTACTTATTGTGGTCTCTTGATCGGTTGGTGTTGTGGTAGTTTGGTCCTTGCAGCCCTTACACTCTTGCACATGATAACGTTTGGTCCATATCATTGATAATAATGTATTTAGGCCATGGAACCCACACACATGGAGTACTCTTGCTTAAATTTGATGATTTCCTTGCTCATAATCCCATAACCTTGTTGAAGTATCTTTGAAGCACTTGTGTCATTTGAAGACCTTACTTTTTGTTACCATGATGAAAACCTTGATGCAAAGGTGAAGCCATTATACTTGCATAGGATATGTTATTCTCATGATGTCCTTGTACCTTGAAAAATTCATGAAATATTAAAGAACCCCTTGTTAATGATGATGAAGCACTTGCATTGCATAGAAGATGCCCTTGTATCTCTTGGTGCCACAAAAATACTTGAATAAGCCATCAGGAAAATTTCACATAAATTTTTTATGTACTGCACATTTTGAAGAAAATATAAGTGAAGCCCATTTTCAATGTGAGAAATCCCCTCATAGGTAGATATTCATCGACAATACCTTTCCGTTGATATGTGGAGTGTCTCCTAACTCCTCATGGTTGAAGAGATTTTATTTTTTTTAAGTTGTCAAGACAAATTTACCTCATCTTTTGGGCCAGTTGACCAAACAAAAGGAAACTATTTTAATTATTTATTGATTTGTTATTTACATGTCATCCTAACCTAATAGTCCTTCCAAGCCAAGCACACACACACACACACACACACACACACACACACACACACATATACACTAAACTCATTTTAACAATCACAAAAATCAACAACTCTCTGTTGGCCACTTTTTCCAACTCATGCAACCCAGGTTCTGTGCAGCCCATCAACCCAACAAACTGTTGATGTATATGTAACTTCGAAATGTATTTCACTTGTATTTCTTATATATTGTAATATGATGTTTATTCTGGGATGTATTTGAGTTATGTCATGCCTCGATGTTCCTATCAGGAAGGTCTATTATGTAAACAAGTCATGTCAAGTCATTGTGGGTAACCCTCCTATTGTCTAAGGGTTAAAGTCCCCGTAGTTCCAGGGCACCAGGGTTATTAGACTCTCCTAGTAGAGGTCGGCCCTGGTAGGGTTTTAGTCATGTCGGGATTAGTATAAATAGAGAACTCGAGTCTCTATTTATCACACAACTTATACACACTCAAGTGTAGCGCATAGTTGAGGAAGGAGAAGACACTGGGGCTAGACAAGAAGAAGGTTACTACTGTCGGGATATCACTTACTATTTTGGGGCTTTTCTATTTTGGTGTTGATTCTATATCTAAGGAAGTTGTGGGGTTTTCACCATTTATGGTTTCCCCGAGGATAAACACTGTGTTCATTGTCTCTTGTGTTTGATTGTTGTGCTTGTTATTCTCTCAGTAAAGATCCAAATATAATGCTAGCTTAATGATGAAATTATAACATGGTATCAGAGCTAACTTGAGAAGAAGACACTGTGCAGCTGTGGGAACTAGGGATTCCTAGTTTGTGGATATTCCTCCAAATATTTTCAGCTAAAGTAAGGTGGAACAACTCTCCTCCTTAGGGCGCATCTTTCCATTGAAGCAAAATCCAATTCTGAGGTTTCTCAGTTTTGGACCCGACACTACTGCCGAAAATTAGGGCTTCTCACAGAAGAGGAATTTTTAGTGAGCCCAGGCCTGGATTGATCTCCTCCCCAAAATCGAATTTAGAGATAAATTTCAAGGCATTTGGGTGGACAGATCTCTAGAAAATAAAAACCCTAATTTGCTACTGAACCAGCACTGCAGGATTTTAGCTCCAAATCTAAATCCGACATCTTGACCTGGTAAGATCTAAATATTTTGTATTTCCATTTGAGGTTCTCAGTTTAATATGTCTCATCATAACAAGCTTGATGAAAATCTTGAGGGAGCTGATAACTTCCGAGCTTGGAAGTATAGGATCTCCCTGGTCCTGGAAGAGAATGAGTTGGACTCCTATATCAATGAGGAAGTACCAGTTCCAGAGGGAGATGAGGCTAAGGCCTTGCATAAGAAGAAGTTGGTTATGGAAAAAAGAATCATTGCTGATTCTATCAAGGATCATCTCATACCACAAGTGTCCTCCCTCAAGACACCTAAAGCTATGTTTGATGCCCTAACCAAATTGTTTGAAAGGAAGAACATAAAAAGGAAGATGACTTTGAGAAACCAATTGAAGAATGTGAAGATCCAGAATGCTGAGACTATTCAGTCTTACTTTACAAGGGTTTCTCAGATCAAGGAGTAGCTGGAAGCAGTAGATGAAGAAGTGGAAAATGCAGAGATTGTGATGACCACCTTGAATGGTCTCCCTAGATCATGGGACTCTTTCATTCAAGGAATCTGTGCCAGAAAGAAGTTAGTCAAGTTCAACAGACTATGGGAAGAATGCTCTCAAGAAGAATCTCAGATAGCAGCTCGAGAAGAGAAGATGGGTAGTGGAGATCAATCTCTCACAGTTCACTCCAAGAAAAACAGGAGGAGCAATTATCACTCCAAAGGTAAGATCTCACACTATAGAAAATATCTGAATACTGTTAGATGTTACACATGTGATGAGAAAGGTCACATATCCAGATTCTGCCCTAACAAAAGAAATCTAAAGAATAAGGAAAACAATAGAAGACATCATGCCCATGTTGTAGAGGATGATGAACCTTCCACAAAGATAATCAGACAAGAGAGTGATGACTCTTCAAGTGAGGATGAATATGTTCTGATATCCGCTCTCACGGGAACTATTTCACATGGAATCAATGATTGGCTTATAGACAGTGGTGCTTCCAAGCACATGACGGGATTCAAAGAATCATTTGTGAAGCTATCTGAACATGAGTCACCTCACAAGGTGAAACTTGGGGATGAATACCAGTATCTAATAAAAGGTAGTGGTGAATCCTTCTATAAACTAGACTCTGGAAAGTCTTTGAAGATGAAGAATGTTTATTTGTTCTGGGACTAAAGAAGAACCTCCTCTCCATATCTGCATTGGATGCAAAAGGAATGAGGATTGCTTTTGTGTTAACTTTTCATATGCTTAGCTAAGACATCAGTATTTTAATTCATTTTCATAACAAAATCATATACACAGGATCACTGAAAGAAACAACATCACAAGAACAACAAAAATTTATCCTGGGAAAACCCTAAAGGGAAAAACCCAACAAAATATTCCTCAATATAGATGCCCCAAAAAGGTAAAAGATAAAATCAGCAAGGAGATCAAAAACATGATCCTCCTCCTTCTCTAGCTACTTCTCTCTTCCACAAGTGCACTACTCAAGTGAGTGTGTGTGCTCAAATGAGGAGAGCTACACCTCTATTTATATTCATCCGTTCACTTCAATTAACTCATCCGACATGTAGGCTCAAGTTAATCATGTAGGATCGAGTTACACATGTAGGCTCAAGTAACCACACTGGGGTGCTAATGACCCACCTTTACAATTAGAGGGGACAACCTCATGACTCTTATTAGTTCTTCCGATTAGAAGCATCGAGGTACAAGATAATACAAGTGGTTCTCCCGGTAGGACCATTGGGGACCACAAAATATACATATAGAATATTCTTCGAAGTTACAATATTTCAACACTCCCCCTTAACGAGAAGGGTATTCTACAACAACATCAACAACAACAATAGTAGGAGAGAGATAGAGGACATCATCAACATCATCAGGGTAATACATCTATAAATCATTGGAAGCTTTTCAACATTATGTAGTCTTCATCTTCAATATTTAGTCTTCATCATCATTAATACTTTGACTACTTCGATCAACATCATCTTCAGCACTTTGACCTTTCGATCAGAAACATCATCTTCAGCGCTTTGCCTTTCGATTAGCAACATCATCTTCAGCACTTTGACCTTTTGATCAGCAACATCATCTTCAGCACTTTGACCTTTCGATCAGCAACATCATCTTCAGCACTTTGACCTTTCGATCAGCAACATCATCTTTAGCATTTTGACCTTTCGATCAAAAAATCATCTTCAGCGCTTTGACCTTTCGATCAGCAACATCATCTTCAGAACTTTGACCTTTCAATCAGCAACATCATCTTCAGCACTTTGACCTTTCGATCAGCAACATCATCTTCAGCACTTTCGATCAGCAACAACATCATCATCATACTCTGATCTTTTGATCAGAAACATCATCATGAAAATATCATCACCAAAACATCATTGTCATCAAAACATCAACATCATCAAAACATCAACATGATCCTTCCTTTCGGAATTACGGGATCAACATGTCTGTGGTACTCAGATGATCCTTGCTGTCAGAATTATAGGATTTAGGTCTTTACGGAGTTACTAATGATCCTTCCTTTCAGAATTATGGGATCAACACATCTGTGGAGCTCAGACGATCCTTCCTTTCGGAATTACAAGATCAAGTCTTTATGGAGCTACTAACGATCCTTCCTTTCGGAATTACGGGATTTAGGTCTTTACGGAGTTGCTAACGATCCTTCCTTTCGGAATTATGGGATCAATAGATTTGTGGAACTCAGACAATCCTTCCTATTGGAATTACGGGATCAACACATCTGTGGAACTCAAACAATCCTTCCTGTTGGAACTATGGGATCAAGTCTTTACGGAGCTACCAACAATCCTTCCTTTCAGAATTACAGGATTTAGGTCTTTACGGAGTTACTAACGATCCTTCCTTTCGGAATTACGGGATCAACACATATATGGAACTCAGACAATCCTTCCTATTGGAATTACGAGATCAATTCAATGATCCTTCCTTTCGGAATTACGGGATTAAGGTCTTTACGGAGTTACTAACGATCCTTCCTTTCGTAATTATGGGATCAACACATCTATGGAACTCAGACAATCCTTCCTATTGGAATTACGGGATCAAGTCAATGATCCTTCCTTTCAAAATTATGGGATTTAGGTCTTTACGGAGTTACTAATGATCCTTCCTTTTGGAATTATGGGATCAACACAATTGTGGAACTCAGACAATCCTTCCTCTAGGAATTATGAGATCAACACACGTTCTCGAGTACCGAAGTCACCAGATCCGTTCTGAACCGAAGTTCAAGGATGATACAATCCTACCAGCTTCTTGATGACAGAAGTTCACCGGATCCGTTCTGAACCGAATTCCAAGGATGATACAATCCTACCACCTTCTTGATGACTGAAGTTCACCAGATCCGTTCTGAACCAAAGTCCAAGGATGATACAATCCTACCACCTTCTCGATGATCGAAGTTCACCGGATCCATTCTGAACCGAAGTCCAAGGATGATACAATCCTGCCACCTTCTCGATGACCAAAGTTCACCAGATCCGTTCTGAACCGAAGTCCAAGGATGATACAATCCTGCCACCTTATTGATTACCGAAGTTCATTGGATCCATTTTGAACCGAAGTCCAAGGATGATACAATCCTGCCACCTTCTCGATGACCGAAGTTCACTGGATCCATTCTGAACCGAATTCCAAGGATGATACAATCCTACCACCTTCTCGATGACCTAAGTTCAACGGATCCGTTCTGAATTGAAGTTCAAGGATGATACAATCCTGCCACCTTCTCGATGACCGAAGTTCACCGGATCACTTCTAGAAATATGTCCTGGGATGATACAATCCCTCTTCATTCTCGAAGACCGAGGTCTCCAGATCACTTTAGGGCAAGTTCCCAGGGATGATACAATCCCACTGCATTCTCGAGGACTGAGGTCACCGGATCACTTTAGGGCAAGTGCCCAGGGATGATACAATTGCACCACATTCTCAAGGACCGAAGTCACCGGATCTATTATGGACATATGTCCCAGGATGATACAATCCTTCTTCATTCTCGAGGACCGAGGTCATCGGCTCACTTTAGGGCAAGTGCCCAAGGATGATACAATCCCACTGCAACATCACTACTCCCCCTTTCAGGGAAGGTCTTTTCGAACCACACCAAGCTTCTCTCGAAAGTGTTCGAACTTTACTCGGGACATAGGTTTCGTCAACACATCATCATCTAAACCATCATCATCTACATCTTCAGTATGGGAATACTGAAATCATCATCATCTCTGTATTCAGTATAGAAATATTGAATCACCGTCATCTATATCTATCTTCAGGTCAAAGGGACCTGATATCAGCTTCCAAAGCCATATGGCTTCACAACTTAGCATAGCAATCTGGTATGTATTCTGCTTCAGCCGTGCTAAGAGAAACACTGGACTATTTCCTGTTAAACCATGAACTCATAGCAGATCCCAAACAAAAGCATCTACCTAATGTGCTTTTCTTTTCTGAGATACTTCCATCCCAATCTGCATCTGTGTATCCATATAATCTATTCTCATGGCTACCATCATAATATAAACCAAATTCTATAGTCCCTTTCAGATATCTCATCACATGTTTTGCAGTTACTAGGTGAACCTGTCTTGGTTGAACAAGATATTAACTTAAGGTGTTCAAAGCAAAACAAATGTCTGGTCTGGTATTTGTTAAGTACATCAATGACCCAATCATCTATCTGTAATGAGTCATATCCACTAACTCTAATGAGTCATCAGCTAACAGCTTCAAGTTGGAGTCCATGGGTGTGGCCATGACTTTGTATTCCAACATATTGAATCTCTTCAATATCTCTACTGCATACTTTCCCTGGTTTAGAAAGATTTCTTCTGAACTTTTCCATACTTCCAGACCTAGGAAATAATGCATTAACCCAAGGTCTTTCATCTCAAATTCTTCTGCTATTTTCTTCTTACTTTCCATGACCTATTTCTCATTTCCTGTCAAGGATAAGTCATCCACATATAATAATAGGATGACAAGTTCATCTTCTACAACCTTGAGATAAAGGTTAGGATCATCTTTACTCTTGGTAAATCCCATGCTCGACAAGAAACTATCTATTCTTCCACACCAAGCTCTAGGAGCTTGCTTCAGGCCATAGAGGGCCTTCTTCAACTTGCATATGTGATTCCATCTGGCTTCAAATTCAAATCCTCGTGACTATTCGATGAAAAAATGCTTTCTCAATCATACCATTAAGGAAGGCTTGTCTTTACTTCACCATGGAAGAAACTACCATGATAGTTCTGAAGCAAGTGTACCTTACTTCCTGGAGTAAGTGTCTCTTCAGAATTAATTCCCTCTTTCTGAAAGAAACCTCTGGCCATAAATCTTGCTTTATACTTCTCGATACTTCATTCAGCTGCATGCTCTATTTTGTATATCCATTTGGAGGATACAATACTCCTTCCTTTTGGTTTGGGAATTATATCCCATACATCATTCTAGTATTCTTTCATCTTGAGTTCGTCTTGTCATATCATCAACATATCCTAGTCTTCTGCATTCAACTTTGAAGGTTGGAACCCACTTTACTCTTGGTAAAGTCTCGATCCATCAAGAATCTGTCCATCATGTCGTACCTTGTCAAACTCAGATATACTCTGTAGTCACTCCCCCTGAAGTGGAGTATTATCTTCCTTCTTCATTCTGTACAGGTGGTTCTATGCTTGATATATACTGGTCAATAGAGTATGTCATGTCATCGTCTATTCTTTCTGAGGAAAATCATGAACATTTATTTGTACACTTGTTCTTGTAGATCCATATGGAGGATACTATGTACTTTCCTTTATGTCTCGAAATCATATCGTACACATCATTCCCCATGATCAACTGTTATTCTTTGATCATAGTTTCTTTTATAGCATTCTTTTCTTCATCTTGATTTATCTCTCATACCCATGGTGGTCTTCATCCTTGGAGGTAGATCTACTGCTTTCTGAAGCTCTTTCTTCTGTCATGGTGTCTCTGACCCTTGGAGCTTCAGATTCATGTTTATTGGATTGTCATCACTTGTTCTTTGGAACAACTCTCGTCCTTATTTTCTTGTAGGAGGTTGTACAGGACCTTTCCTACAATTCAAATGCACCAATTGCATGGTTAGAACTATTTCATGAAACATATGCATAACGACAAATTTTTATGCATCATGCAACTATTTATCCAATACAACATTCATCCATATCTCATAGAAACTTTCTAGATGCCTTCCATCTCTACCATGACATCATTGAGATTGTGCACTAATCCAATATGTTAGCAAAGAGGTTTGATAAGTAGCATTGGAGAGTTGTATAGCGCCATGAGCTACTTACCCATCACATGCATATTAGTAGTATTAATGTAAATAATCTATCATGCATAACACTTCAACTGAATATAATCAAATGTATAACAAAACAATATCATGAAATGGCAATTGAATACTTATCTTTTATTTGTTTCATGGGTAGACTCCATCTTGATCATTCTGCTTTATCATCTTCTTCATTCATGAAATCATCATTTCTTATCCAAATGATAAGATGAATAAAAGGTTCTTCAAGAATCGAGTTTTTCATATTCCTCATCGCTTGAGGGATCTTCTTTGAATGGTCAAAGATTGATCTTCAATTGCTCCCATCTTCTTCTTCTCTTCTTATTAGTCGAGCTGAAAGTAGTCACTTACTTCTGGCATACATTCTTCTTCTACCACTTCAAGTTGTTCTGCATTCTAGATCTTCACATTCTTCAACTTTTTTCTCAAAGCCATCTTCTGATTTAATTTCTTATCTTCAAATAGCTTGATCAAGGAATAAAACATCTTCGGTGTCTTTAGGGAAGACACTTGTGGTATAAGTTGATCTGTGATTGAATCAACAATGATCTTCTTGGCCTTGATCAAGTTCTTCTTGTGTAAGGCTTTGAGCCTCATCTTCGTATGGAATTGGAACCTCTCTACTCATGTAGGTGTCCAATTCATTTTCTTCAAAGAGATCAAATAATTCCATGCTTGGAAGTTGTCAACTAATGTGATATATCACTTTGAAATGAGAACCTCAAATGAAAATAGCAAAAGATTAGATCTTACCGATTTGAGGTGTCCGTCCTGCTTCTAGAGCTGGTTGATCTAGGGCTTGTCAGAGAAACCCTAATTTTTAAAACTTGGAATATTTCAGATCTTATTGGATAGAAATATATATCTCTTCAAATGGAGCTGTCCAATGTACTCCTTTTCTGAAAACAGTGGAGGGAAGCTCCCGGAACAGGAAGCCCTAGTTTTCCAATTTCTTCTGCGGAAATGCATGTCACTGTTTCTATGGTATCTCAGAAATTACTATTGATTTATGTATGAAATTTCTCGCCAAGGTAACCTCGTATGTTCCTGATCCAACACCATAGGTTTCATCAGAATTGGTTTCACCAATTGGGATTTATGATCATTTTCCCAGGGTGACCTGTTACAGGACTGTTCAGAACAGCGAAGTTGTACGGCATGCCACGTGTCACTGGTTCATCTTCTGAGTCTAATATTCATACCATAGAAATTAAAGTCTGTTCTTTTTCTGGAAAATCTTCACGAATTCCATTTGGACCTAGGTAGCCCAAGCTATAGCGATTTTCTCCAGGTGTCCTTTTTAGGGATGAATTCTGGAAGAGGCTGGAACAATAACTTTGAGGGACCATATCTCCCCAAATATAGCAAATATGAAGCTGAAGTTTTGACACAATGTACATCAGGATTTTATATTTGGCCTCAGCATGTTTTAGCTCCTGAAACTTCTCCAATCTCAGGATATAGCGAATGTACCAAAACTTAGCACTTTTAGTATTTAGGGTATTTTTGGCTCGGGGTCAAACTAGGGTTTGACTTTCCTGGAGTTTCACCCAACCAAAAATATTGATCCAGGTCTCTAAACTTCGATTTTCATGAGGAGATAAATCCTATGCTAGGCTCACTCAAAAATTCTTCTTTTGCAAGAATCCCTAATTTCTTCCAGGGAGAGAGAGAGGGTTGTTTTTCCTTGTGAAAGTTGTCATGTTCAGGTTAGCTCTGATACCATGTTAACTTTTCATATGCTTAGCTAAGACATGAGTATTTCATTTCATTTTCATAACAAAATCATATACATAGGATCACTGAAAGAAACAGCATCACAAGAACAACATAGATTTATCCTGGGAAAACCCTAAAGGGAAAAACCCAGCAAAAGCTTCCTCAATATAGATGCCCCAAAAAGGTAAAAGATAAAACCAGCAAGGAGATCAAAAACCTGATCCTCCTCCTTCTCCAGCTACTTCCCTCCTCCACAAGTGTGCTACTCAAGTGAGTGTGTGTGCTCAAATGAGGAGAGCTACACCTCTATTTATATTCATCTGTTCACTTCAATTAACTCATCCGACATGTAGGCTCGAGTTAATCATGTAGGCTTGAGTTACACATGTAGGCTCAAGTAACCACACTGGGGTGCTAATGAGCCACATTTACAATTAGAGGGGACAACCTCATGACTCTTATTAGTTCTTCCGATTAGAAGCATCGGGGTACAAGATAATACAAGTGGTTCTCCCAGTAGGACCATCGAGGACCACAAAAGATACATATATAATATTCTTTGAAGTTACAATATTTCAACATTTTGTAGATGGCCAAGTTCTTATGTGGCCAAAGGGAAAGACTTTTGATGATGCAATAGTGATTGGAGAGAAAGAAGGAGGTCTATACAAGTTGAAGGGCCAACCAGATCAAGCTTTGCTTCATGACACAGTAGAACCAAATGAACTTTGGCATAGAAGGCTTGCACATGTACATTACAGAGCACTACCACTTGCAAGCAAAGATGTTGAAGGTCTTCCATAATTTCAAGCAAAACATGAAGGGGTCTACAAAGGATGTGTGAAAGGAAAGAACGCAAAGAAGACATTTCCAAGTAGCGAGAGCAAAGCAAAAGGAATCTTTGAAATAATCCACTCTGATGTATGCGGACCAATGTCATCAAACTCACTAAGCGGGTATGTGTACTATGTTTATTTTATTGATGAATTTTCTAGGAAGACATGGATTTACTTCATGAAAAATAAAGATGAAATGTATAGAAAGTTCAAGGAATTCAAAGCCTTGATCGAGAACCATACTGAAAAGAAGATCAAGACTTTTCAATCAGACAATGGCGGAGAATTCACTTCAAATGAGTTCAAGGAACTATGTAAGGACTCGGGGATTAAGAGGGAGTTGTCCACTCCTTATAATCCACAATAGAATGGGATTGCAGAAAGGGAGAATAGAACCATCATGGAAGCTGCAAGAGCTATGCTTCATGATCAAGATCTTCCTATGCACCTTTGGGTAGAAGCAACCAGAACAGCAGTGTATGTATAGAACTGTACTCCACACAAAGTACTCGAGAACAATACTCCTAAATAAGTCTTCTCCGGTAAGAAACCAGAAGTCAGCCATCTCAGAATATTCGGTTGTCCTGTGTACATACACATTCCAAAAGAGAAGAGAACAAAATTAGATCCTTCAGGAAAGAAGGGTATATTTGTGGGATACTCTGAAAGCTCGAAGGCTTATAGAATATACTTCCCAGGGTTCAAGAAGATTGACATCAACATGGATGTAACATTTGATGAAGATTCAGCCTACATCAAATCCAGAAAGAAACCTACTGAAGAACCTGAAGAAGTAGAAGCTCCCGGAATTCATGATACAATCATGAATGAAGAAACTAAAGAAGAAGATCGAGAATTTGAAGAACCACAAAGACCTATAGATCCACCACATGAGAAGAATCCTCACAAGAGGAAACCTGCTTGGGTATGAGAGATTATCCAAGGTGTGGAAAGATATGGGGTTCCAAAAGAGAATCTTAGAGAAAGAAAGAGAACCAGATCCTGTTCCAGTTATGTAGCTTTACTATGTGACTTTATTGATAAAGAACCTTCTGAGTATGAAGAAATGGCAGAACGGAAAGAATGGAAGAATGTGATGATCGAAGAGTATCAATTGATCATGAAGAATGATGTTTAGGATGTTGTCCCAAGACCAAAAGGGAAGACAGTTGTAACTTCCAAATGGATCTACAAGATCAAGCATGCTGCAGACGGTAGCATTGAAAAGTATAAGGCAATATTTGTGGCTTAGGGTTTCTCTCAGAAAGAAGGAATAGACTATGAAGAAACATTTGCACCTGTAGCCAAATACACTTCCATCAGATCAATACTTGCTTTGGATGCAGTGATGAAATGGAAGATACACCAAATGGATGTCAAGACTGCTTTCTTGAATGGTGTAGTAGAAGAGGAAGTGTATGTGGAGCAGCCACTCAATTTTGAGACACATGACAGGGAGTCTCATGTGTGTAGATTGAAGAAAGCCCTATATGGTTTGAAATAGGCACCCAAGACATGGTACAGCAGAATTGACAGCTTTCTATCCAGTTTGGGCTTTACCAAGAGTAAAGAAAATTCCAATCTTTGCTACAAGGAGGAAGATGGCAACCCGGTGATACTTCTACTATATGTGGATGATCTATTTGTGACAGGTATGGATGGGTTAATTGCTGATATGAAGAGAAAGCTTGATGTTGAGTTCGAGATGAAGGACTTAGGAATGATGCATTATTTCCTATGTATGGAGGTGTGGCAGACTACAGATGGAATATTCCTTGGACAAGGAAAGTATGCAGTAGAGATCCTGAAGAGATTTGGGATGATGGACTGCAAGGAATTAACCACACCTATGGCATCAAACCTGAAGCTATTGAGTGATGCTTCATCAGAAACAGCTGATGCCACAATTTATCCTCAGATGATTGGGTCCTTGATGTACCTGAAAAACACGAGACCAGATATTTGCTTTGCTATGAACACCTTGAGCCAATACTTGACAGATCTGAGACATGTTCACTTGACTGCTGCAAATCATATTCTGAGGTACCTGAAGGGTATGGTTGATTATGGGCTGAAGTATAAGGATGATCAAAGGATTAACCTGGAAGGTTATGTTGATTCAGATTGGGCAGGCAGTGCCATCGATAGGAAGAGAACTTCAAGGTGTTGCTTCAGTGTGGGATCAGGTGTGATCTCATGGTCTAGCAGGAAGCAATCCTATGTGGCACTAAGTACAGCTGAAGCAGAGTATGTTGCAGCCTGTTCAGCTAGTTGTGAGGCTATATGGATGAGGAAGCTACTGTCTGATTTATTTGATCTCTAGTTAGATTCTACTTGTATATATTGTGACAACCAGAGTTGTGTAAAGTTGTCAAAGAATCCAGTATTCCATGACAAGTCAAAGCATATCGAGATCAAGTATCACTATATCAGGGATATGGTGCAGAGAGGAGTAGTGAAGCTCCAGTATGTTGTGATGGAAGAATAGATAGCTGATGTGTTGACTAAGCCATTGGTCAGGGTGAAGTTTGAGTACTTCATGGAGAAGCTTGGTGTTCTCCAGATCGAGGTTCCTCCCAAGAGGAAGTGATGTGTCCGTGTTGAGCCCTTCTAACACGGTGAGAGGATTGGTTCCTTCCATGATCATATGTAAGTGTTGTGCCATTCTGACATGGTGAGAGGATTGGTTCCTTCCATGGTCATATGTAAAAGCTGTGACATGGTGAGAGGGTTGTTTCCTTCCATTGTCAGGTATATGTGGATGCCACATCCAGCATGAAAAAGGGCTGGCTCTATGAAGACACATCTAGTATGAAAAAGGACGAGCTCTATGTAGATGGCACATCCAGCATGAAAAAGCATTGGCTCTATGAAGACTCATCTAGTATGAAAAAGGACTAGCTCTGAGAAGACTCATCTAGTATGAAAAAGGACTAGCTCTGAGTAGCTGCCACATCTGGTATGAAAAAGGACCAGCTCTATGATGCCTCATCTGGTATGAAAAAGGACCAGCTCTGTGATGCCTCATCCAGTATGAAAAAGGACTAGCTCTGAGAAGAATCATCTAGTATGAAAAAGGGCTAGCTCTGAGTAGCTACCACATCTGGTATGAAAAAGGACTAGCTCTGTGATGCCTCATCTAGTATGAAAAAGGACCAGCTCTATGATGCCTCATCTAGTATGAAAAAGGACTAGCTTTGAGAAGACTCATTTAGTATGAAAAAGGACTAGCTCTGAGTAGATGCCACATCTGGTATGAAAAAGGACCAACTCTATGATGCCTCATCTAGTATGAAAAAGGACCAGCTCTGTGATGCCTCATCTAGTATGAAAAAGGACTAGCTCTGAGATGATACATCCAGTATGAAAAAGGACTGGCTCTGTAGAGGTTCCTATGACGAGAAGAATCAAGAGATAGCACCTATGATGATGCCCAGTGATGATCCAGATCCAGTGATGATGATCCAAATCTAGTGATGATGATCCAGCAGAAATGATCCAGCTCAAGTGATGATCTAGATCCAGTGATGATGCCCAGTGATGATTTAGATCAAGTGATGATCCAGATCCAGTGATGATCCAGACTAAGTGATGATCCAGATCTGATGATGAAGATGACTTGAAGATGAAGATGACTTGAAGATGAAGATGACTTGAAGATGAAGAAGACTTGAAGATGACGAGGACTTGATGATGATCCAAAAGATACAGAGAAGAAGACTTGTGCTGAAAATTGTGTCAAAAGAATACCTTCCTAGTTAAGAGGGAGTGTTGATGTATATGTAACTTCGGCTTGTATTTCACTTGTATTTCTTATATATTGTAACTCGATGTTTATTCTGGGATGTACTTGAGTTATTTCATGCCCCAATGTTCCTATCGGGAAGGTCTATCATGTAAACAAGTCATGTCAAGTCATTGTGGGTAACCCTCCTATTGTCTAAGGGTTAAAGTCCCTACAGTTCTGGGGAACTAGGGTTATTAGACTCTCCTAGTAGAGGTAGGACCTGGTAGGGTTTTAGTCATGTCAGGATTAGTATAAATAAAGAACTAGAGTCTCTATTTATCACACAACTTATACACACTCAAGTGTAGCGCATAGTTGAGGAAGGAGAAGACACTGGGGCTAGACAAGAATAAGGTTACTGCTGTCGGGAGATCACTTACTGTTTTGGGGATTTTCTATTTTGGTGTTGATTCTATCTCTGAGGAAGTTTTGGGTTTTTCACCATTTATGGTTTCCCCGAGGATAAACACTGTGTTCATTATCTCTTGTGTTTGATTATTTTGCTTGTTATTCTCTCAGTAAAGATCCAAATATAATGCTAGCTTAATGATGACACAAACACCCGAGATACCGGCCCGACAGGGCAAGACCCGTCGGCAACACCCACAAAGAAGTTGCAGTCTCACCCAATATATCTCTTCAATGGGTAACCATGGGAACCATGTTTTCGCAGCTCATCAATGGATTATTGTCCCTTGGCGCGTGGCCAAGGAGCTCGACCAAGTCGCAAGGATGGAGTCGTTTACGTCGAACTATAGCACACACCGTGCATATAATTTCTTAACTACTAGCAGCATGACACAGATTTGGAATTTGTACTTTAAACAATGAGGGATATAATAGGAAGCTAACAGACAGGCACAATATAATAGACGTGCAACAGCTATTTTGTTGTAAACATAAACTAATACTCAAAAGTTGTCCATAATAACCTATTCATGCATTTGGACTTCTATTGACAATACGGAATTCATTCAACCATGACAGGACTTACATCATAAACATAAAAAACCACACACATTTAATCATCAACACATAGGATAATTCACGTGGAAACCCATCCGGGCAAAAGCCAAAAGGTGCTCTTCATCTAGCATGAGAAATATATGGTGCCTTCAGCCTGCATTTAACTACAGAATGTCTTAGATCTATATTTATGCTCAAACTCTTTCTTGCTCTCATGTTCTCTTTATTATTTCTCCTAACTACTGCTACCCTCTACTGATTTGCAAATGGCCTGGATTGACTTCTCTAGCATCTGCACCTCTCTAGCAGAGCTTCTCTTCTACTACACTACCTCTGACTGCATCTTGCAAACTTCCGACTAATCTACCACTCAGATCTCACAACTTCCCTCCATTCCCCAAGAGATCATCCAGCTACTAACCAATCAAAAGAAACTAAAGAGTGGTCTAAAAATCCTCCAAAGAGTAAAGTAATAGCAACAAGCAATAACCAACCACAACCAACCCTCTAACTATTGAATCCCTCCTATTTATACTATTTTACATAACCATGCAGGGTCTCCTGCATACAGTCAGTCAGTTAATTGTCACCATCAGCTGCCCCCCAAGCTATGGCTGTGGTGATCATTACTTGACACGAGGCACTAACGACCTTACTTACAACATGAGTTCAATTGTGTGGCATCCGTCGACTTAGGCCGACTTCAGCACCCACGATCGCCCTGTCACTTTCGACTGTTAATCTGCACTTGTGCTACTATTTTACCCTATAGGAATATTCCTTTCATGCATTTTCCCTTTTCCACGTAGGTGACATCTTTTGTGCATATTCCTTCTTCTGTGCAGATTTCCTCTTTCGCGTAGTTTTCTTTGTCCGCGCAGTTTTCTTTGTTCACGTAGATTTCTTCTATACCTGTCGTCTGCTTCCTTTTCCTTCTTTGTGCTTGTTTGGTGGATTGATTCTTGCACATTTCTTCATTTCTTCTTATTTCTTACATGCTTTCCCTAGGCCCAATAGGCCCCGAACACTCACATGTGGATCGTCCTGAGACACAAAGCAACAGACATAGGAGGTGGCACAACATGCGTGGTTGGTTTTTTTTTTTTCTCGCGCACCTTTTTACTACTTCCTCTCTTACGCATTTTGTTACTTGTGTTTTTTTTTTTGGTGGTGTTTCCTACACCGTGGGCTCATCCCATACTTACAAAAAAAAATTATAGTTTAGATGACACAACTGGAGTTATACGATTTCTTCACCGGCATCATCTGAAGAGTCTACTTCCAGAGGTTTTTCTTTTGTTTGCTCCAGCTCTTCTTCATGTTGTTCTTCTTGGTCCTCTTCATCTTCATTTTCCTCTTCTTGCACATTCTCTGGTGTGTCTTCTGGCACAGATTTTTCTGTGCCTCCAACCTTCTGTTGGAATTGGCCAAAAATTGTTAACTTTTCATATGCTTAGCTAAGACATCAGTATTTCTTTTCATTTTCATAACAAAAGCATATACACAGGATCACTGAAAGAAACAGCATCACAAGAACAACACAGATTTATCCTGGGAAAACCCTATAGGGAAAAACCCAGCAAAATCTTCCTCAATATAGATGCCCCAAAAAGGTAAAAGATAAAGCCAGCAAGGAGATCAAAAACCTGATCCTCCTCCTTCTCTAGCTACTTCTCTCCTCCATAAGTGCGCTACTCAAGCGAGTGTGTGTGTCTCCAATGAGGAGAGCTACACCTCTATTTATATTCATCCGTTCACTTCAATTAATTCATCCGACATGTAGGCTCGATTTAATCATGTAGGCTCGAGTTACACATGTAGTCTCAAGTAACCACACTGGGGTGCTAATGACCCACCTTTACAATTAGAGGGGACAACCTCATGACTCTTATTATTTCTTCCGATTAGAAGCATCGGGGTACAAGATAATACAAGTGGTTCTCCCGGTAGGACCATCGGGGACCACAAAAGATACATATAGAATATTCTTCGAAGTTACAATATTTCAACACTCCCCCTTAACGAAAAGGGTATTCTACAACAACAACAAAAATAGTAGGAGAGGACATCATCAACATCATCAGGGTAACACATCTATAAATCATTGGAAGCTTTTCAACATCATATAGTCTTCATCTTCAATTTTCAATGACAACAACTCTTTGATTAGCATCAGCATCTTTTGACCTTTTGATCAGCAACATATTCAACACTTTGACCTTTTGATCAGCAACACCTTCAGCAACATCTTCAGCACTTTGACCTTTCAAACAGCAACATCTTCAGCACTTAGACCTTTCAATCAGCAGCAACATCTTCAGCATTTTGTTCTTTCGATCAGCAACCTGATCGGTAACATCATGATCAGCACCATAATCATACTTCAAATCTAAAACAGCATCATCATCATGATATTCTGATCTTTTGATCAGTACATCATCATCATCACATACTGATCATTTGATCAGTACGTTATCATCATCATACTCTGATCTTTCGATCAGTACATCATCATTGTCATACTCTGATTAGTACATCATCATCATCATACTCTGATCTTTCGATCAGTACATCATCATCATGCTCTGATCTTTTGATCAGTACATCATCATCATCACACTCTAATCTTTCAATCGGTACATCGTAATCATCATCATACTCTGATATTTAAATCAGTACATCATCATCATCATACACTGATCTTTCGATCAGTACGTCATCATCATCATAAAAACATCAACATCATCAAAACATCAACATGATCCTTCCTTTCAGAATTACGGGATTTAGGTCTTTACGGAGTTACCAATGATCCTTCCTTTCGAAATTATGAGATTTAGGTCTTTATGGAGTTACTAATGATCCTTCCTTTCGGAATTACGGGATTTAGGTCTTTACGGAGTTACTAACGATCCTTCCTTTCGGAATTACGGGATCAACACATTTGTGGAACTTAGACAATCCTTCCTATTGGAATTACAGGATCAACACGTCTGTGGAACTCAGACAATCCTTCCTATTGGAATTATGGGATAAATTCAATGATCCTTCCTTTCAGAATTATGGGATTTAGGTCTTTACGGAGTTACTAACGATCCTTCCTTTCGGAATTATGGGATCAACACAGATGTGGAACTCTGACAATCCTTCCTATTGGAATTACAGAATCAACACATATGTGGAACTCAGAAAATTCTTCCTATTGGAATTACGGGATCAATTCAATGATCCTTCCTTTCAGAATTATGGGATTTAGGTCTTTACGGAGTTACTAACGATCCTTCCTTTCAGAATATGGGATCAACACAGATGTGGAACTCAGACAATCCTTCCTCTAGGAATTACGGGATCAACACACATTATCGAGTACCAAAGTCACCGGATCCATTCTAAACTAAAGTTCAAGGATGATACAATCCTACCACATTCACGGGGACTGAGATCTCTGGATACATTTTGAACCGAGGTTCAAGGATGATGCAATCCTACCACCTTCATAGGGGCCAAGACCTCTGGATACATTTTGAACCGAGGTTCAAGGATGATGCAATCCACCACTTTCACGGGGGCCGAGACCTCCAGATACATTTTGAACCGAGGTTCAAGGATGATGAAATCCACCACTTTCACGGGGGCTGAGACCTCCAGATACATTTTGAACCGAGGTTTAGGGATGATGCAATCCACCACTTTCACGAGGGCCGAGACCTCCGGATACATTTTGAACCGAAGTTCAGGGATGATGCAATCCTACCACATTCACGGCGGCCGAGACCTCCGGAAACATTTTGAACCGAAGTTCAAGGATGATGCAATCCCACCACATTCACGGGGGCCAAGACCCAGGATACATTTTGAACCGAAGTTCAAGGATGGTGCAATCCCACCACATTCATGAAGACCAAAGTCACCGGATCTATTTTGGACAGATGTCCCAGGATGATACAATCCCTCTTCATTCTCGAGGACCGAGGTCACTGGATCACTTTTGGACAGATGTCCCAGGATGATACAATCCCTCTTCATTCTCAGGGACTGGGGTCACCGGATCACTTTAGGCCAGATGCCCAGGGATGATACAATCCCACTGCAACATCACTACTCCCCCTTTTGAGGAAGGTTCTTGTTATAGCGGATTTCACCACACTAGGTGAATCACACATTGTATGGCCTTCCCCTGTCCCACTGCAGACTCATTAACCCCTATGGACCACTTTTTGTCTTTTGATGTATCATTGACCATCCCTAAAAACATAAGAAAAATGATATACGCGGCCTTTTCCTTGATAACCACGTACATACGTGGATATTCCCTCTATAGTCGCATACATCGGGATGTGTGCATAATCCAAAATTCTTTGGAGTGTTCCTTGACTTGGATCTGACTCATATGACTCCTGGCCTTCCATATGCCTTGAGATCACACGGATTCGACCTTCAGTACCCATTTGAAAAGCTATATAAGGAACCCATTGAGACATTGAAAGCAGAAGAGAGAATTGAGAGTATCGAAACTATAGTCCATTGTTGCCAGAACTTATGCTTGAGTCTGCATCCCTTTGTCCCTTGGAGCACTGGTGTGTTCTTCCCAAGCTTTCCTTTTGCTAGTGAGCTTGCTATCGAAGTGATGGAGGATTGAGGTGGTGGAGGCCCAAGTCATAGGAATTTCTCTCCATAACAAAATTGGCGACTCTGCTGGGGAGTTCCTAGTAATTGTCCTTTGGGGGTTGATTTCTTGGAATTCAATGTATTTGAATTGCTCTCTCTCTCTTGTTTCTGTGTCGGGTATGGGGGCATGTATGCCTGGTAGATCCTGATTGGTGTGAATTTAGTCTCAGCCTGTCTGTTTACCTTGAATTTTTGCATCTTTTTCCTCCTGTACACAGGTTTGTCACTTACAGTCGCGTATACACGCGGTTTCCCCTGGGATTGTCGCGTATACACGCGGGTTCACTGTGCACAGTCGCGCATACCCTGGTTTTTACCTTTTTGTGGAAGATAGTGGATTGCTGGGTGAATGCTGTTAGCTGCTGAGTCTCCTTTGGCACTGCCTGAGTCTGTTAATACCTCTGTTCTGACCAGAAACATTTTTTTTTAGCCAAAATTTTTGCTTTTAGGAAAGTTCTTGTCATGGCATCTTTGATTTTTTGTTTAAGATTAGTGCATTAGAGTCCTTTTGCCTTATTGCTTTGTTGGAATGCTGTTTATGTGTGCTTGCAAATTCTGGGGTGGTTAGAATCATTCTTTTGCTTTTTATATCTCTTTATTTTCAAAAAATCCAAAAACATTTGCTTATCATCATGCATTGCATTTTGCACTTTGCATT
>LPNX010208145.1:293087-382559 GCA_001517045.1 Pseudotsuga menziesii
GTGTCATGGGGGCATACTGGTTGGTTGTTCCAGACTGTGAGGCAACCCGCGAAGGTTCAGGGCCGAGGGTAGGATGGGCTATGGAAAATGGTTGAGGCTGCGAAGAGACACGGCCAATGATGCCGTCGGCAGCGTGGGATGCCCCCGGCGCATCGTGCTGGGATGAATTGTCATGAGGGGCGTCAGGTATAATGGTATAGAGATAACCTGACTGGGAATAAATGAGATCGAATTGCTAGGCCTTAAGGATGGCCTCTTCTTCAGACTGGGGTCGTTCGGATGCTACATCCTTAGCAATGATAGGAATGAGGGATTTGAGGAACCAGTCTAGGAAGATCCGGTCGTCTAACTTGATCTTGCATAAACTACGGCGTCGACGCCATTCATGAATGTGGTCCGTGATGTGGGTAGCCGTGTTTTGTCTGCATGATAGTAGGATCTCAACGCCTGCGTCATAGCAGACAGGTAACTGGAAGAACTGCAGGTAGGTCGAGGCAAGGGAAGTAAAGGTGGCATGGGTTCCATGGGGTTGTTCGATATACCACTTGGCAGCAGAGCCAGTGAAAGTGCGCTGTAATAAACGGAGGCGAATAGAGTCGTCTACTATGGAGTTGGATGAACACCATAGATGGAAAGACATGATATGGTTTTGTGGGTCCTCACCTGCCTTGCCCTCGAACTTAGGGATGTCAGAGGGGAGCTTGGTGGGCATGTGAGGCCACGCAGGGTCGTGTCGGATGGGGTCGTTGGTTAATCTGGCTAGGTCAGGTAGGTTGAGGCTAGCCATGAATGGCAAACTGGACGAAGAATGTGACACGGTAGTGGGTTGTATTAAGTTGGGGCCAATGCCCCCAAGTGGAGGGGTAATGTGAGGGAGGTTGCCCCTAAGTGGGGGAACTAAGGTGGTATAGGACAGACCTGCACCACCATGGGTGGTATGAGTCATTGATGGAGTGGGAATAGGTATTCCTGCTGCGGGAATAGGTGTCGTGAGGGGAACGGTAAATGGGGGTCCCGTGGAGGGCATACCCATAGCCTGTGTGGTAACTGGTGTAGTGGTGGATGTGCCACCAATGGTCCCGACCAAGATGGGAGTGGGAGTCACGCCAGCCATGGGGCTAGTAGGGGCAGTGTAAAGGGGGTTCTCATACTCTGGCTCAAAATCAGAGGTAAAATAAAGGGCGTCTGTATCTGGTGACGGAGCCCTATGCCGCTGACGAGTGGAGTCAAGTGACAAGGCTCGAGATCTATGATACGTGGTATCAAGTGATGATGATCTGTGTCAAGGACGGGTGGTGTCAAGTGAACCGTGCTGTGGGGGCTCACCTTTGAGGCACCGAGAATGTCTCGGGGACTCAATGGTGAAAAATGGTGTCAAATCTTTGTGGGTTTGAGGTAGGTATAAAACAGCTCAAAAACTCTAATGCAACCGAGTGTGCAGAAGGAGAGCTCAAAAAAAAAAAATAGGGCGCTCAGGCCAACAACCAACTCAAAATACCCACTGTAACTGCATGCTACAATAGGCGGAGTGTCAACAGAAATGGTCAGAATACCAAAAAACAGCAGGTTGCCTACAAATCAAAAATGGTGGACTCACTAGACCAAGAGGAGGTAAGGGAGCATGCAAACACCTAACTAGAAGTATTATGACTCAACTAGACATATCCTCTGCAAGGTGATGAAATCCAAGTCAGACAATATGAATAGGGAAGCCAAGTGGCTAAGGTATCCCCCTACCGGGAGGGACACCGGGTAGTCAAATCCTAGAAGAATGGCAACTAAGATACCCCGTTCATGACACGTCCAGAAAGGTAAATCTGTCGCTTGGTCCTTTTACCGCAATACCCCTATAGAGGGATATCCTGAGAACTGCAAAAGGTAGCCCTTCAGTTACTGAATGGAGTTCGGTATTCCACTCAGACCTCCGGAACCAATCTCACGACTTCAACCCTCCTAAGGGAGAGGCCCTCTGATAAACCGGTTGTGACCGTGTCAAAAAATACTAGGGGATTTTGGTTCCCTAATGGACAACAACTATGTCTCAAGTGTAAGTAACCGAGGGGTGTTTTTGGAAGCCTATCCCCCCGATCCTACCTAACTACAAAAATTCTTTTGTGTTCCCCAAGTGGGGTTAGAATGTTGGTTGAGTTAAGTAGTTTTTAAGTCTCACTTTGAATTAGGTGACAGATTGTGTGCTTGTGAGGTTATGAACCCAGAAGAGAAGTGCTAGGGCAGCTTTCTAATGATAATAATGCTGAAAAAAAAAAAACAAACAAACAAACAAACAAACAAACTTTTACTATGCAAAATTATATGAATAAACAATGCCATAAAAAGGTAACAGGAATAATGGTGCAGAAAAGGCTGTAGGACTGCAAGTAGGACAGATGGCTGTGCAGGTGCAGGAAATATGGCAGCAAAGGGGCTGGTGTCAAATATAGGAAAAAACTGCAAAAATTAGACTGCGGATCTGAGATAAAAAACAGCGGTCGGACCGCGGGTTTGAACGAAACAGGCGCAGTCGGGGCACGGGTTTGAATGAAAAAGGCGCGGTCGGGGCGCGGGTTTGAATAAAACAGGCGCAGTCGGGGCACGGGTTTGAATAAAACAGGCGTGGTCGGGTCGTGGGTTTGAATGAAACAGGCACGGTCGGGACGCGGGTTTGAATGAAACAGGCGCGGTTGGGTCGCGGGTTTGAATGAAACAGGCGCGGTCGGGTCGTGGGTTTCTGGACAAAAGCCACGGTTGGGACGGGACTATGAAGGAAAAAACGGCGGTTTACGGCGGCCGAAAACGATAGCCGAAAGGGCAAAACATGAAATAAAATAAAATAAAACCAACGGAGTCGCCAAAACTGTAGTTAGGGTTTTACCCCTAGCTTGTGTGAATGAGCACCTACTAAGAACAATGGATTCCTTAGTAGCAGTTCAATAAGATGTGAAATAAAAGATGCTAAACAATAATGAAAGTTAATCTAAACATGTTCATGAAGCAAAATAGTAAAACGTAAATAATGAATTTTATTGATCTGACCTCCAATGTGGAGGTTGGTGAAGCCCGTTGCACTGATCCGAGAGGTTGCTCCGAGCTCCAGCTGTTCCTTCTCTTTCTCCGATGGTGGAAATGGGCCAAAAGGGGCTCTCACGGTGAAAGTAGCTCAATGGTGAGCTAGGGTTTCAAGAGCAATTTTGGCAGAGGCAGGATACTTGTGATTGTGGATATGAAATGAGGGGTCTCCATCACTTATTTATAGTGGTGGAGTGCTGGTTTAGGGTTAGGGTTTCAGCTGTTTAGGGTTTTTTTCCTCATTTTCCTCATTATTTTATATTTTTTTCTTCCTTTTTGGAGGTTTTTTTATTTTTTGGAGGAATTTTTGATATTTTTTGGAGGAAAAGAGGGTTTTATGGCCTTTTGGAGGCTTTTTAGATGGTTTTATGGGTTTTTGATGGAAATATGGCAAGAAAATGGACAAATGAGCCATGTAATGGGGTAGATGAGGTAGTGAACATTTTTTGGGTGTTAACACTAGGGGTGCCTTTACTTTGTTCGACGACCTTGCGATGACTTTCCTTAATCACTTCCAGCTACCAGTGCGCTATGATGTTGGTACTAAACTCTTGTCGACATTTCGGCAAGATAAAGCCACCCATATTTCTGATCATATTCAGGAGTGGCATAGACGGAAGAGATTAATTAAAGCCTTTATACGGCCGGAGTTCCTCCTTGATTGGTTCCTCAAATCTTTATTGCCATATATCGCGAAGGATGTTTCCACATCCAGAGTGCAGAATGAGGAACAAGCCATATTTAGGGCACAGGAACTAGACTTGATCTATGCTCAGTCTGGTTTGTTATATGAGATTATACCTAATGCTCCTCGTTCTAGTTTCGATCCCAAGGTCAAACCTTGACCACATGCCGACGGCATTGTGGGTAGTGCAAGTAAGAAACCTGCAGGTTTGGTTGTGAAACAAGTTGCTCAGTTGTCTATCAACCAATCTACCTCGGGACAAGCTATGGCTTCGTCTCAGCCTGCCCAAATGGCGAATGTACTTGTTGTGCAATCATCCGACCAGAAGGGTAACTAGCAACCTGGACGAAATAGAAAAAAGGGTAAAAACAATAATAATAAGAAGGGTGGGAATAAGAATGAGAATGCCAATAATAATGACAAGAACAATAAAAATGTTGGGGGGGACAAGCAGAATAAACGTAAGGTTAAGTTTCCTTGCAAGCTTTGTAAGGACAATCACCTCACTTACTTGTGCCCTAGGATGGATGAATCTTCGAAGTTCATAGCACAGGGCCCAGCTGTGTTAACCAACCCTTTACCGCATAACCAGAATATGAACTCGAAGTCCCATGATCAATCTAGTGATGAAGATCCAGCTGAAACTAGTGGTCGTGGGTGCATTAATATGGTCCATGCCACGAAAGTTGTGACACGTGCGAAAGATTATACTTCGTCACAACCCAACTCAGGCAAAGAACCTGATCCACCAGGAACCCCTTTTTCCATTGAGAAACCTGCAGATAAACCTGAGGTGGCACCTCGCATTCCTAAGGGGGTTCTTAAGCGTTTGGGTCATAACCCAAATGCCCGAGCCACCCAAAATTATTTAGTTGTCAAGGATTTGGGCCATACTCCTTGTGCGATGTCTGCATTGGAAGTGCTTCAGAGTTGTCCATCGCAAAGGAAGGCTTTGCTTTCCGCTCTTGGTGTGAATGGTGATGATTCTTCCTCAGTGATAAAATTTGAAACCGCAGGACATCAACCTCGCTTTCCCTACTATGTGTCCCTTTTGGTGCATGTAGAATGTCTTAATATGATCGTCAAGCGCACAGTGATTGACGAGGGCGTTGCTGCTTCTGTGATGTCTTTGTCTGGTTGGAAGGGTCTTGGTTCTCTTGAGTTGTCAAAATCTACGACCATGTTAACTGCTTTTGATGGGAGATCGTTTAGGCCGCACGGTATCCTTCCTTCTCTTAAAGTCCGTTTGGGAGGGAAGACCATTGCGATAGAGGTCGAGGTGGTTGATGCGCCCCTTGACTACAATCTCTTACTAGGAAGGAACTGGATGTATAGTATGGAATCCATTGCGTCTTCCGTATTTCGCGTTGTATGCTTTCCTCATAATGGGAAGATTGTAACGATTGATCAAATGGCATTCAAGAATCTTCCTATTACTACATCTTCGGAAGCTTTGGTTCTGAAAGTTGAACATTCTCAGCCGGAAACTGGGAGTGTGGGTGTAGGTATGTATCCATCCCTCATGGGAACCTTTAGTTGTCCTGCACCCGTCCTCATGATAGGATCTAGTTTCGATGGTACTTCGACGTCTACGAGATCGGTGCCTTTTCGCACAAGTCATATGGGAGATCCTTGGATTCTTCCTTCACCGAGTCCTTCGAGCGAGGCCATTGAGATGAGTGTGTCATTTCCTGCAGTCATGATAGCTTACCAAGCTAATCTCCAGTCTGCTATAGAGCCTTGTTCTTCCTCTTCATGGACAGAGGAGGAAGACCCCTATGTGCTGCCGGCATGGGCAGTACAGTCTTCTCATGCCCACGACTGCCTTGATACGGTTTTCCCTTCAGATGAAGTGATTATTGAGGCTATGTCGGGAGTTGAGCCACCATGGGAGGAACTTCATCATAGATCATATTTTCTTCCGGAGCTTGACCTTTTGGAGCATGAAGATTATAGGGAGATTCTTAGTCAGAAAGTTGGTAGACCCATGATTCCATTAAGCTCTCCTGGTCAGATGGCTGATGGAAACATGGAAAACATATCGTCGACTATGCCTATCAACATTTCTCGCAATCCTGGTACAATTGAGAATGTCTACATTGGGGCAGATTGTTCCCAAGATGAGATTCGAGAGTATACTGAGCTATTCAAGGAATTCCGTGATATTTTTGCTTGGTCTTACGATGAGATTCCAGGGATTGACCCTCGGATTGTCGAACATGAAATTAATACTTACCCCAAAGCTAATCCTGTTCGACAGCGTTTACGCACGGAAAATCCTAGGAAAGCACCCGCCATAAAGGCAGAGATAGAGAAGCTATTGAAAGCTAGTTTCATCTATCCCGTTCCCTTGACGGAGTGGGTTTCAAACCCCATTTTGGTGGATAAGAAGCAGGGAGTGATCCATATATGCACTGATTTCCTTGATTTAAATCATGCCTGTCCTAAGGATAACTTCCCCACACCGTTTATAGATCAGATTTTGGATGAGTGTGTGGGTAGCGAGGTGTTCTCCTTTATGGACGACTTTTCCGAGTATAATCATATTCAAATTAAACCCGAGGACCAACATAAGACCGCATTCATTTGTCCTCTGAGAACATTTGCGTATCGAAAAATGCCTTTCGGCCTTAAAAACGCCGTAGCTACGTTTCAACGGGCAATGACCTTGATTTTCCACGATCTCAAGTCCATTATTGAAGTATTTTTGGATGATCTCGCTGCTCATTCTCGCATGAAGATGCGTCATTCTTATCACTTGAGATTGGTGTTTGAAAGATGACGGCACTATGCTGTTAGATTAAACCCTCATAAGTGCATCTTTTGTGTGAAATCAGGTCGTTTGTTAGGATTTATCATTTCGAAAGAGGGTATAAGAGTCGACCCTTTGAAGGTTGAGGCAATACTTCAGTTGTCTCCCCCGCGAAATATTCGTCATCTTCAGTGTTTGCAAGGCATGGAAAACTTCCTACGAAGATTTGTTGTCAATTTTGCCAATTTGACTAGAGGTTTCATGCGTCTCCTGAAGAAGGATACTCCCTTTGAATGGGATGAGCGAGCCCAGGAGTCCTTTGATGCACTTAAACGAGCCCTAGCATCGGCCCCGGTGATTAGTCCTCCGGATTATAGCCGTGATTTCCTATTATATGTGGCCGCGTCTTTAGAGACGATTGGGATGGTTTTGGTTCAGGAGGATGAGGAGCTCCAGGAGCATGTCATATATTATCTGAGCTGAAACCTTATTGACGCAGAGATTCAGTATTCTCATGTCGAGAAGCTTACCTTAGCTACCATACATGCGGTGCAGCATTTGAGACATTATATTCTCCTTCGCCAGACCTTGGTTGTTGCCCATGTCAATCTGTTTCAATTCGTCCTCACACGTAGGATGATTGGGGGAAAATAAAATAAATGGATTGTCATCCTACAAGAGTTTGATCTCGAATTTGTTTCGGCAAAATCAAAGAAATATTTAATCTTTGCAGAGATCATATCGGATTTTCCGAGCAAGGCTGAGGAGTCGGTATATCAAGATACGTTCATTGATGAACACATTTTCTTAATCTCAATGGCTGACCCATGGTATGGAGATATCATAGTATATTTGCAAATGCAGAGGACCCCTACTCACCTCTCGCGAGATGAACGACTTTGATTACGTCACGTCTCCAAGAACTACCTCATAGTGGACAATACTTTATACCGCCATGGAGTAGATTCCCTTTTACGACGTTGTTTAACTCATGATGAGGTTGAGGTAGTGCTTAATGATTGCCACGGAGGGGCATGTGGTGGTCATTTATCTGGGATTTCTACAGCTCAAAATATTTTGAGAGCAGGATATTTCTGGCCATCGATCTTCAAGGATTGTATTGAAGCGGTCAAGAAGTGCCACCCTTGCCAGGTGTTCACACGTAACATGCACTCAAAGCCTACCCCGTTACACCCTATTATCACAGCCTGTCCCTTCACCAAATGGGGGCTCGATTTTATGGATTGAAACCCAGCTTTCGCTGGGGGGCACCATCATATTATAGTGGCTATTGATTACTTCACAAAATGGGTTGAGGCAATGCCTACAGCAAAATTCGACGGTGAGACAGCCGCTCACTTCGTATTCAACCAAATCATTTCTAGGTTTAGGATTCTGAGAGAGCTTGTCACTGACCATGGCTCGTACTTTCAGAACCGTATGATGGAAGAGTTGGCATCCAAGTTAGGGTATAAGCAAGAGCACTCCTCTTCTTACTATCCTCAAGCGAATGGACAGGTTGAAGCAGTGAATAAATCACTTAAGTCCATTCTCCAGGGAACCATCGCACAAAGCAAGACGAATTTGCATATTTTGTTATATCCTGCTTTGTGGGCATATCGAACCGCGGTAAAGACTGCCACTGGTTTTTCTCCATATCAGCTTGTTTATGGAGTGGAGTCGATATTTTCGGTTGAATGTGAGATTCCTTCGTTGAAGTTAGCCGTGGAACTCTTACCAAACACTTCGCCTTTGGAGGAGCGTTTGGTTCACCTTGAGCAACTCGATGAGCATCGCAGAGATGCCTTGGTGACTCTAGAGGTTAATAAGCGTCGCGTAAAGGCCTAGTACGATAAGTCTATCCGTTCGAGAGTGTTTAGTGAGGGATACTTGGTCCTTTTGTGGGATCAATCGAAAGAACACTTGGGGGCAGGGAAGTTCAATCCTATGTGGCATGGTCCTTACGTGGTCAAGCATGTGTTAGAAAATGGTGCCTACGAGTTAGTGGATTACGAAGGGACGGCCTTGGCAGAGCCTAGAAATGGGCTCTATCTTAAAAAATACTATGCATGATCTTTAGCCAAGGCTGCTTGTTGTATATTATTGTACATCTTTTTTGCATAGTTAGGTCTTGTTTATCATGATCGGGTTTCTAATTAGTTTCCATTTCTTGTGGCAGATGTCAATGGAATCTTCCACCTACATAGGATTCACGGATGGTGCTAGCCGTCACACTCAACACTCAGCCTTAGCTACTTGAATGATTTATACTCCTATGGATCATGTACTGTCTTCAGGAGGTGTATGTCTACGGCCATCTTCCAACAATGTTCCTTAATATAGTGTCGTTATCGAGCTTCTACAGGATTCCATTTCGCATGGTGTTCTCTCTCTTGAGGTACGTCTTGATTCAGAGTTAGTAGTGTCATAGCTCAATGGTTTGTACCATGTTAGATATCCGACGTTATTGAGGAGATTCTTACGTGTGAGATTGCTAGAATGGAAATTTGAGAACATAACATATATACACATTCCAAGAAATTATAATCAAATTGCTGACTCATATGCTAACTATGTGTTATATTGGCATTTGTTTCATTCATCATAAATTAATCATAAACACAATTTTTACACACGTAAATAAATAAACCGATCACCATAAAACTTTTTATATACATCAAAAATGTGGTAATACATAGTGTCATAATACAAAATTGGGGCTTTGAAAGCCACCATCATATACACGGTAGTACAAAATAGATACACCCCCAAGTGTCTAGTCCTGTGTAGGTGGATGAGGGTTGTGATCATGATATGTCACCACGGCTCTAGCTAGCCGCCGGAATAAATGCACCCATGTGCATGGTACACCCACCACCTGTCTCTGCATAGCCTCAGGAAAGTCCTCGACTTGCGCCATGGGAATCCTGTGACTCAGTCACACGAAGTTGGTATGGATGCTTTGGAGCGTTCGCTCCGCATCCACACCAGTGATATCGTCTCCTCTTCCCCTCCGTCTATGACGTGGGAAGCCCTCTGGTCACCGTGGTCCCACATTTGCACATGAATGGTAGATGTCACTATGTATTATCACCCAAAACCATGTCTTTTTGATTCCATATAATCAAGAAAACACAAAAAAATTAAATACTTAAAAAATTTTAAAAAGAGTAAGGGTCGAGATTCGTTACCTATGTCTCCATATGTTGATCCTGGTGGTAATGGCATGTCCGAATCTCCCCAGAAATCTATCCCTACATAAGGGTAGACCTCTATGGCAAAAATCTATCGTCGCCACCATGGAAAAAAGTCTGCTAGATAAGGGTTGGCCACCCTACCACCCCCCAGTCTGTGCATCGTGTCTGCCCAATGTCGTTGGGCTAGATCTTGAACCCTGTGGAGAGGAACATCCACTCTAGGGCTCAATCCTGGAACACGCTCGAAGAAAAATGTGCTCAAGATACTACTGAACCCGAAGTTCCGTATCGTACCTGCCTTGCACTCACTGAGCTGATGTTTCATGTTGCTCAGTAGGGAAGTGCTCCAGTCATAGATGGTCGGTGTCATGCACTCCATCGCATAGAACATCAGTGGCCAAGAGGCCTGATGGAGTGATGCTAAGCCTGCTATCCTGCCCAGCATCAGTAGTATGGCCTTTAGGCCCAGCACCTGTATAGCGTTGGTGGGAACTTGGCTCCCCACCTTCTCAGTATCTGGGTAGCAGTACACAGCTATGTACTCATTGATAGTAAGCCCATGACCTAGCCCTCCTCGGGCACGAAGGTTCACCATCTCACCTCGCCGTGATAGACCTGTGATAAAGTAGATATCCTCCACCTCAATGGTGAGGGACATGCCGTCTAGCCGGAAGGACTCTGAGTCCGGATCCCAATAGTCTACAAGCATCTGTAGTAGTCCTGGTTTGGCCCTCAAACCACCTAGGCACCAAAACTTGTAGAGTCTGCATCTTCTTAGAGCTTCTTGAGCCATTCTGTCAACCCTTACTGCTTCCTCTACATCACCGTGCTCGCGTTCTATCCACTCTAGCACCATCTTGCATGAGAATTTGACCAAAATGTCCATTAGATTCATGTAAATCCTTATGTGCAGCGTCATACGCAGCTGTTTTGCAAACAGCTGCATATGTACGCGTTTTCCAGCCATTTTTGCGTGTATAGCCAGCCCTATACGCGGAAAAAGCCTCGATACCCACGTGGGCCGCAGCGCTCATGTAATATTGGCCTTTAAAACTTCATTTGACCATGAAAACTTGTAAAAATTATATTGAAATGCAAGCAAAGAACATGAGTAAATACCTGGAAGAGACGGTTGTAAATTCCGCCGGCTGGATCTCCTGGAATTTGCAGTTGAAAATCAGAGCTCCAATGGGTAAAAGTTTCAAATGATTTCTATTTTTTACTATTTATAGAAAAAATTTCAAATATTTGAAAATGTTTACCCCCTTTCCTATAATTTTGACCATTTCTAACCATTTTGGACCGTTTCTGACCTAATCTGTGATGTAGAAGACCGTTTTCAGCGCCGTTTTAGCCTTTGGATTGACCCGTTCGTACTGATCTCAGGTATAATGTCTACACTGGCATATAGGTTAGGCTCACTACCGTTTGCATTTTGCATGACCTTATGACCATGTCACTATATCCTTAGGTACGAACCCACTCTATTATGTCACGGAACCTTCTTGCTACTATAAGAAGTGGCATGATATGAGTGGTAGAACCTCACCTTACATGGGTACCCTAGTTATTGCCTTATTTGCATTTGGTTCCCATGCCAATGTTTCCCCCTTTAGGGTATGGGAGTCCATTGTCTAGTATTGCCATGACATTTAGCAAGAGCCTCATACTCCTCTTGATCTTATGCTGGCCATGACCCCCCGAAATCCCTTGTATCAAGTTGTGGATGCATTATCATGAGCTTTTCCTGTCTTATTGAGCTTTATGCCAGCTCCCCTGCCATTGTGTTTCATCCATATAGACCGAGCTTGTCTCATGTCTAGCCATGCAGAGCCTTTATTTATATCCTTCGCAGCTTTATTCCCTTTTTACCGAGAGGGGATTTTCCCCCGAGTGTCGATATCCTACACATGTATCCTTGCATTGAGCATAGGTATGTTCCACTGCTTGGAACTAGTTTGCTTGCCTTCATGACACTCGTCTCCTCCTAGTTTGTAACTATAAAGCTAGTTTATTCTTTTTTCAAGCTTTTCAAATAACTGAAAAAGACCAAAAAAATCAAAAAACCAAAACGCCAGACAAGAAAAGATATTATCTTTGGCAGCTGTCGAGTCATGTCGCCTTCGAACAGAACACTGTATATCACATCCATTGGTTGGGTTATAGTTTGACTTTAGGAGTTGTACTCGTTTATCTGAGTTTATCTCCACCGACTGGTTATGCTTCCAGTCCCTATGGAGCCTCTATTGATGCCTCCTGTGTCATAGAGATGTCCCAGTTTGTATATCGAGTCTATGATGCCTTCATTCAGTCACCATACACCATTATGCTCTTGTTCGAAGGAAGTTGAAACCTGAGTCGGCCATTCCTCAGTTATCTTGACTTTGCATGTCGGCCATTCCCGGTACAGTTACTGGTTCAGGCACCTTATGATCGAGTTCTTCCATATTATACAGCTTTGCTGAGTACCTCGTGTTGGATGATGGGGGATGCCCTAATGCACTCCTTCCAGTGGATTTCATCCCATCGACTTCAGATCATTTATTCTGGGATTGGTGTCTAGAGTCATTTTGAGTGCATTGAGACTTGCAGTCATTAGTGGCAGGTTATCTCACCATCGACAGTTTTGGGAATACATCAATGTCCCCTGATCGATGGATTCTCTCAAGTGTTCGACCTCAACACATTTATTCACACTTGTTAGTTTTCACTCTAGTACCTTGATTCCCATTTTCATTATTGGTGGGTGATCTCGCGTCTGTTAACGGTATACATCAATGACCGGTAATCAGACGATGGACTACTATGTTCGACCTTGACACCTCTATTCGCATAGTAAGACATGTGCTCGTAGCGGTGTGTGTAGAAGACCTTCCAGATTGGTGGCATCCACTATATGCTACCTCCTTGACCGTGCCAGTGTTCATGAGATTTCAGCTCTCGTGATTTGTTCCAGTATATGTCAGACATTTCCAGCCACTATGGAGATCTTGATCCGTTATATATCTTCAGCCTTTGTGGAGATCATGGTCCTTTGTATATCTTCATCATGGATATTTTGATCTATGTATATTGTATGTGGTGATGACCACATATGTGTTATCATGTTTCATGCCTATTCATGGCCATTGTACTCTTATGTATCCAGGACTGCTATATGTATTTGCAGTTATATGCAGAGTTGTATTATGGTATTATGCTGATTGGGTGGCTGGTATTCTATTTGGGTACCTTCATCACTTCACTTCTGGGATGGACTTATAATGTATTTCGGCCATCGTATAACCCCTCTGATCTCATACATTAGGGGGCATCTGTTATAGTGGATTTCACCACACTAGGTGAATCACACATTGTATGGCCTTCCCCTGTCCCGCTGCAAACTCATTAACCCCTATGGACCACTTTTTGTCTTTTGATGTATCATTGACCATCCCTAAAAACATAAGAAAAATGATATACACGGCCTTTTCCCCGATAACCGCGTACATACGTGGATATTCCCTCTATAGTCGCGTACATCGAGATGTGTGCATAATCCAAAATCCTTTGGAGCGTTCCTTGACTTGGATCCGACTCATATGACTCCTGGCCTTCCATATGCCTTGAGATTGCATGGATTCGACCTTTCAGTACCCATTTGAAAATCTATATAAGGAACCCATTGAGACATTGAAAGCAGAAGAGAGAATTGAGAGTATCGAAACTATAGTCCATTGTTGCCAGAACTTATGCTTGAGTCTGCATCCCTTTGTCCCTTGGAGCACTGTTGTGTTCTTACCAAGCTTGCCTTTTGCTAGTGAGCTTGTTATCAAAGTGATGGAGGATTGAGGTGGTGGAGGCCCAAGTGGGGGATTCAGTTTCTCCGGTTCACAGACGTGCCGTCAGAGGTTGTCACTTGTAATCTCTGATTCATATTAATAGAAATATATTTTCCTGTCCAGTAATGTGTATTTGAATGAATATTGTATCCATTGGAATATGTCAAATGCTTTTACATTATTGATTATATATGCTAGAATAGATCTAACACCATGAAATATAGTATGCTTGTATTGTTTACTTGTTGTTGAGGACGTGCTATAACAATTCAAGCTGAAGATTGATTTCTGGAGTCTAGCTGTCTGTTGTGGTACCCCAAGCCATATGAATTTGGCGATCTTGATCTGTTATTAGAAAATTTATAGAAAATTTACTATTTGAATATTTTTTTACTATTTATAGAAAAAATTTCAAATATTTGAAAATTTTTACCCCCTTTCCTATAGTTTTGACCGTTTCTGACCTAATCTATGATGTAGAAGACCATTTTCAGCGCCGTTTTAGCCTTTGGATTGACCCGTTCGTACTGATCTCAGGTATAACATCTACACTGGCATATAGGTTAGGCTCACTACCATTTTCATTTTGCATGACCTTATGACCATGTCACTATATCCTTAGGTACGAACCCACTCTATTATGTCATGGAACCTTCTTGCTGCTATAAGAAGTGGCATGATATGAGTGGTAGAACCTCACCTTACATGGGTATCCTAGTTAGTGCCTTATTTGCATTTGGTGCCCATGCCGATGTTTCCCCCTTTAGGGTATGGGAGTTTGTTGTATAGTATTTCCATGACATTTAGCAAGAGCCTCATACTCCTCTTGATCTTATGCTGGCCATGACCCCCCGGACTCCCTTGTATCAAGTTGTGGATGCATTATTATGAGCTTTGCCTGTCTTATTGAGCTTTATGCCGGCTCCCCTGACATTGCGTTTCAGCCATATAGCTCGAGGTTGTCTCATGTCTAGCCATGCAGAGCCTTTATTTATATCCTTCGCAGCTTGATTCCCTTTTTACCGGGAGGGGATTTTCCCCCGAGTGTCGACATCCTACACATGTATCCTTGCATTGAGAATAGGTATGTTCCACTGCTTGGAACTAGTTTGTTTGCCTTCATGACACTCATCTGCTCCTAGTTTGTAACTATAAAGCTAGTTTATTCTTTTTTCAAGCTTTTCAAATAACTGAAAAAGACCAAAAAAATCAAAAGACCAAAAAGCCAGACAAGAAAAGATATTATCTTTGGCAGCTGTCGAGTTGTGTTGCCTTCGAACAGAGCACTGTTACGGAGAGAAATTCCTATGGCTTGGGGTACCACAACAGACAACTAGACTCCAGAAATCAATCTTTCCCAATATGCAATAGAAATAAAAACATCTAAGACTAAAGGATCGAACCTCGTACCTTATTCCGGAAGGTTGAAGTAGATCCCAGTTGAGCTTTCCAATCTTCAGCTTGAATTGTTATAGCACGTCCTCAACAACAAGTAAACAATACAAGCATACTATATTTCATGGTGTTAGATCTATTCTAGCATATATAATCAATAATGTAAAAGCATTTGACATATTCCAATGGATACAATATTCATTCAAATACACATTACTAGACAGGAAAAGATATTTATATTAATATGAATCAGAGATTACAAGTGACAACCTCTAACGGCACGTCTGCGAATCGGAGAAACTGAATCCCCCACTTGGGCCTCCACCACATCAATCCTCCATCACTTCGATAGCAAGCTCACTAGCAAAAGGAAAGCTTGGGAAGAACACAACAGTGCTCCAAGGGACAAAGGGATGCAGACTCAAGCATAAGTTCTGGAAACAATGGACTATAGTTTCGATACTCTCAATTCTCTCTTATGGGTTCAATGTCTCAAGGGTTCCTTATATAGCTTTTCAAAGGGATACGGAAAGGTCGAATCTGTGCGATCTCAAGGCATATGGAAGGCCAAGAGTCATATGAGTCGGATCCAAGTCAAGGAACGCTCCAAAGGATTTTGGATTATGCACACATCCCGATGTATGCGACTATAGAGGGAATATCTGCGTATGTACGCGATTATCGGGGAAAAGGCCGCGTATATCATTTTTCTTATGTTTTTAGGGATGGTCAATGATACATCAAAAGACAAAAAGTGGTCCATAGAGGTTAATGAGTCTGCAGTGGGACAAGGGAAGGCCATACAATGTGTGATTCACCTAGTGTGGTGAAATCTGCTATAACAGATGCCCCCTAATGTATGAGATCAGAGGGGTTATACGATGGCCGAAATACATTATAATTCCATCCCATAAGTGAAGTGATGAAGGTACCCAAATGGAAGACCAGCCACCCAATCAGCATAATACCATAATACAACTCTGCATATAACTGCAAATACATATAGCAGTCCCGAATACATAAGAGTACAATGGCCATGAATAGGCATGAAACATGATAACACATATGTGGTCATCACCATGTACAATATACATAGATCAGAATCTCCATGATGAAGATATACAAAGGACCATGATCTCCACAAAGGCAGAAGATATATAACAGATCAAGATCTCCATAGTGGCTGGAAATGTCTGACATATACTAGAACAAATCATGAGAGCTGAAATCTCATGAACACTGGCACGATCAAGGAGGTATCATATAGTGGATGCCACCAATCTGGAAGGTCTTCTACACACACCGCTACGAGCACATGTCCTACTATGCGAATAGAGGTGTCGAGGTCGAACATAGTAGTCCATCGTCTGATTACCGGTCATTGATGTATATCGTTAACAGACGCGAGATCACCCACCAATAATGAAAATGGGAATCAAGGTACTAGAGTGCAAACTAACAAGTGTGAATAAATGTGTTGAGGTCGAACACTTGAGAGAATCCATCGATCAGGGGACATTGATGTATTCCCAAAACTATCGATGGCGAGAGAACCTGCCACTAATGACCGCAAGTCTCAAGGCACTCAAAATGACTCTAGACTCCAATCCCAGAATAAATGATCTGAATTCAATGGGATGAAATCCGCTGGAAGGAGGGCATTAGGGAATCCCCCATCATCCAACATGAGGTACTCAGCAAAGCTGTATAATATGGAAGAATTCGATCATAAGGTGCCTGAACCAGTAACTGTATCGGGAATGGCCGATATGCAAAGTCAAGATAACTGAGGAATGGCCGACTCAGGTTTCAACTTCCTTCGAACAAGAGCATAAAGGCGTATGGTGACTGAATGAAGGCAGCATAGACTCGATATACAAACTGGGACATCTCTATCACGTAGGAGGCATCAATAGAGGCTCCATACGGACTGGAAGCATAACCAATCGGTGGAGATAAACTCAGATAAATGAGTACAGCTCCTAAATTCAAACTATAACCCAACCAATGGATGTGATATACAGTGCTCTGTTCGAAGGCGACACGACTCGACAGCTGCCAAAGATAATATCTTTTCTTGTCCGACTTTTTGGTTTTTTTATTTTTTTGGTCTTTTTTAGTTATTTGAAAAGCTTGAAAAAAAAATAAACTAGCTTTATAGTTACAAACTAGGAGGAGACGAGTGTCATGAAGGCAAACAAACTAGTTCCAAGCAGTGGAACATACCTATGCTCAATGCAAGGATACATGTGTAGGATATCGACACTCGGTGGAAAATCCCCTCCCTGTAAAAAGGGAATCAAGCTGCGAAGGATATAAATAAAGGCTCTCCATGGCTAGACATGAGACAAGCTCAGGCTATATGGCTGAAACGCAATGTCAGGGGAGCTGGCATAAAGCTCAATAAGACAGGAAAAGCTCATGATAATGCATCCACAACTTGATACAAGGGATTCCGGGGGGTCATGGCCAGCATAAGATCAAGAGGAGTATGAGGCTCTTGCTAAATGTCATGGCAATACGATACAACGGACTCCCATACCCTAAAGGGGGAAACATCGGCATGGGCACCAAATGCAAATAAGGCGCTAACTAGGGTACCCATGTAAGGTGAGGTTCCACCACTCATATCATGCCACTTCTTATAGCAGCAAGAAGGTTCCATGACATAATAGAGTGGGTTCGTACCTAAGGATATAGTGACATGGTCATAAGGTCATACAAAACGCAAATGGTAGTGAGCCTAACCTATATGCTAGTGTAGACGTTATACCTGAGATCAGTACAAACAGGTCAATCCAAAGGCTGAAACGGCACTGAAAACAGTCTTCTACATCACAGATTAGGTCAGAAACGGTCCAAAATGGTTAGAAACGGTCAAAACTATAGGAAAGGGGGTAAAAATTTTCAAATATTTGAAAATTTTTCTATAAATAGTAAAAAATAGAAATCATTTGAAACTTTTACCCATTGGAGCTCTGATTTTCAACTGCAAATTCCGGGATATCCAGTCGGCAAAATTTACAACCGTCTCTTCCAGGTATTTACTCATGTTCTCTGGTTGGATTTCAATATAATTTTTACAAGTTTTAATGGTCAAATGAAGTTTTAAAGGCCAATCTTACATGAGCGTTGCGGCCCACGCAGGTATCGAGGCTTTTTCCATGTATAGGGCTGGCTATACGCACAAAAATGGCTGGAAACCGCATACATACGTGGTTGTTTGCAAAATAGCCGCGTATGACGCCGTGCATAAGGATTTACATGAATCTAATGGACATTTTGGTCAAATTCTCATGCAGGATGGTGCTAAAGTGGCGAGAACACGAGCACGGTGATGTAGAGGAAGCAGTAAGGGCTAACAGAATGGCTCAAGAAGCTCTAAGAAGATGCGGACTCTACAAGTTTTGGTGCCTAGGTGGCTTGAGGGCCAAACCAGGACTACTACAGATGCTTGTAGACTATTGGGATCCGGACTCAGAGTCCTTTCAGCTAGACGGCATGTCCCTCACCATTGAGGTGGAGGATATCTACTTTATCACAGGTCTATCACGGCAAGGTGAGATGGTGAACCTTTGAGCCTGAGGAGGGCCAGGTCATGGGCTTACTATCGATGAGTACATAGCTATGTACTACTACCCAAAGACTGAGAAGGTGGGGAGCCAAGTTCCCACCAATGCTATATAGGTGCTGGGCCTAAAGGCCATACTACTGACGTTGTGCAGGATAGCAGGCTTAGCATCAGTCCATCAGGCCTCTCGGCCACTGATGTTCTATGCGATGGAGTGCATGACACCGACCATCTATGACTGGAGCACTTCCCTACTGAGCAACATGAAACATCAGCTTAGTGAGTGCAAGGCAGGTAGGATACGGAACTTCGGGTTCAGCAGTATCTTTAGCAATTTTTTCTTCGAGCGTGTTCCAGGATTGAGCCCTAGAGTGGATGTTCCTCTCCACGGGGTTCGAGATCTGGCCCAACGACGTTGGGCAGATGCGATGCGCAGACTAGGGGGTGGTAGGGTGGCCAACCCTTATCCAGCAGACTTTTTTCCATGGTGGCGACGACAGATTGTTGCCATAGAGGACTACCCTTATGCAGGGATAGATTTCCGGGGAGATCCAGACATGCCATTACCACCAAGATCAGCATATGGAGACATAGGTAATGAATCTCGACCCTTACTCTTTTTAAAATTTTTGAAGTATTTAATTTTTTTGTGTTTTCTTGATTATATGGAATCAAAAGGACATGGTTTTGGGTGACAATACATAGTGACATCTACCATTCATGTGCAGATGTGGGACCATGGTGACCAGAGGGCTTCCCACGTCATAGACGGAGGGGAAGAGGAGACGATATCACCAGTGTGGATGCGGAGCGAACGCTCCAAAGCATCCATACCAACTTCGTGCGACTGACTCATAGGATTCCCATGGCGCAAGTCGAGGACTTGCCTGAGGCTATGCAGAGACAGGTGGTGGGTGTACCACGCGCATGGGTCCGTTTATTCCAGCGGCTAGCTAGAGCCGTGGTGACATATCATGATCACAACCCTCATCCACCTCCACAGGACTAGACACCTGGGGGTGTATCTATTTTGTACTACCGTGTATATGATGGTGGCTTTCAAAGCCCCAATTTTGTATTATGACACTATGTATTACCACATTTTTGATGTATATAAAAAGTTTTATGGTGATCGGTTTATTTATTTACATGTGTAAAAATTGTGTTTATGATTAATTTATGATGAATGAAACAAATGACAAACACATAGTTAGCATATGAGTCAGCAATTTGATTATAATTTCTTGGAATGTGTATATATGTTATGTTCTTAAACTGTCATTCTAACAATCTCACACATAAGAATCTCCTCAATAACGTCAGATCTCTAACATGGTACAAACCATTGAGCTGTGACACTACTAAATCTGAATCAAGACGTACCTCAAGAGAGAGAACACCATGCGAAATGGCATCTCGTAGAAGCTTGATAACGTCACTATATTCAGCAACATTGTTGGAAGATGGCCATAGACATACACCTCCTGAAGATAGTACATGACCCATAGGATTATAAATCACCCAAGCAGCTGAGGCTGAGTGTTGAGTGTGACAGCTTGCACCATCCGCTAATCCTATGTAGGTGGAAGATTCCATTGACATCTGCCACAAGAAATGGAAACTAATCACAAACCCGATCACGATAAAAAAGACCTAACTATGCAAAAAAGTTGTACAATAATATACAACAAGCATCCTTGGCTAAAGATCATGCATAGTATTTTTTTCAATGGAGCCCATTTCTAGGCTCCACCAAGACTGTCCCTTCGTAATCCACTAACTCGTAGGCACCCTTCTCTAACACACACTTGACCACGTAAGGACCACGCCACATAGGATTGAACTTCCCTGCCCCCAAGGGTTCTTTTGATTGATCCCACAAAAGGACCAAGTCTCCCTCACTAAACACTCTTGGACGGACAAACTTATCATACTGGGCCTTTACATGATGCTTATTAACCTCTAGAGTCACCAAGGCATCTCTACGCTGCTCATCGAGTTGCTCAAGGTGACCCAAATGCTCCTCCAAAGGCGAAGTGTTTGGTAAGAGTTCCATGGCTAACTTCAACGAAGGAATCTCGCATTCAACCGGAAATATCGACTCCACTCCATGAACAAGATGATATGGAGAAAAACCAGTGGCAGTCTTTACCACAGTTCGATATGCCCACAAAGCAGGATATAACATAATATGTCAATTCGTCTTGCTTTGTGCGATTGTTCGCTGGAGAATGGACTTAAGTGATTTATTCACTGCTTCAACCTATCCATTCGCTTGATGATAGTAATAAGAGGAGTGCTCTTGCTTATACCTTAACTTGGATGCCAACTCTTCCATCATACGGTTCTGAAAGTGCGAGCCATGGTCAGTGACAAGCTCTCTCGGAATCCCGAACCTAGAAATGATTTGGTTGAATACGAAGTGAGTGGCTGTCTCACCGTCGGATTTTACTGTAGGAATTGCCTCATACCATTTCGTGAAGTAATCAACAACCACTATAATATGATGGTGCCCCCCAGCCGAAGCTGGGTTGCAATCCATAAAATCAAGCCCCCATTTGGTGAAGGGATCGGTGGTGATAATAGGGTGTAACAGGGAAGGCTTCGAGTGCATATTACATGCGAACACCTAGCAAGGGTGGCACCTCTTGACTGCTTCAATACAATCCTTGAAGATCGACGGCCAGAAATATCCTGCTCTCAAAATATTTTGAGTTGTAGAAAGCCCAGATAAATGACCATCACACGCCCCTCCGTGGCAATCATTAATCACTACCTCAGCCTCATCATGAGTTAAACAATGTCATAAAATGGAATCTACTCCATAGCAGTACAAAGTATTGTCCACTATGAGGTAGTTCTTGGAGACGTGACGTAATCGACGTCGTTCATCTCGCGAGAGGTGAGTAGGGGTCCTCTGCATTTGCAATATAGTATGATATCTCCGTACCATGGGTCAGCCGTTGAGATTAAGAAAATGTGTTCATCAACGAACGTATATTCACATACCGACTCCTCAGCCTCGCTCAGAAAATCCGATATGAGCTCTGCAAAGATTAAAGATTTCTTCGATTTTGCTGAAACAAATTTGAGATCAAACTCTTATAGGATGACAATCCATTTATTGTATTTTCCCCCAATCATCCTACGTGTGAGGACGAATTGAAACGGATTGACATGAGCAACAACCAAGGTCTGGCGAAGGAGAATATAATGTCTCAAACACTGCACCGCATGTACGGTAGCTAAGGCAAGCTTCTCGACATGAGAATACCGAATCTCTACGTCAATAAGGTTTCAGCTCAAATAATATATGACATGCTCTTGGAGCTCCTCATCCTCTTGAACCAAAACCATCCCAATCGTCTCTAAATATGCGGCCACATATAATAGGAAATCACTGCTATAATCCGGAGGACTAATCACCAGGGCCGATGCCAGGGCTCGTTTAAGTGCATCGAAGTACTCCTGGGCTCGCTCATCCCATTCAAAGGGAGTATCCTTCTTCAGGAGACGCATGAAACCTCTATTCAAATTGGCGAAATTGACAACAAATCTTCGTAGGAAGTTAGCCATGCCTTGCAAACACTGAAGATGATGAATATTTCGCAGGGGATACAACTGAACTATTGCATCAACCTTCAAAGGGTCGACTCTTATACCCTCTTTCGAAACGATAAATCCTAACAACCGACCTGATTTCATGCAAAAGATGCACTTATGAGGGTTTAATCTAACAGCATAGTGCCGTCATCTTTTGAACACCAATCTCAAGTGATAAGAATGACGCATCCTCATGCGAGAATGAGCAGCGAGGTCATCCAAAAATACTTCAATAATGGACTTGAGATCGTGGAAAATCAAGGTCATCGCCTGCTGAAACGTAGCTCTGGCATTTTTAAGGCCAAAAGGCATTTTCTAATACGCAAATGTTCCCCAAGGACAAATGAATGCGGTCTTATGTTGGTCCTCAGGTTTAATTTGAATCTGATTATACCCGGAAAAGTCGTCCATAAAGGAGAACACCTCGCTACCCGCACACTCATCCAAAATCTGATCTATAAACGATGTGGGGAAGTTATCCTTAGGACAGGCACGATTTAAATCACGGAAATCAGTGCATATACGGATTGCTCCCTGCTTCTTATCCATCGGAATGGGGTTTGAAACCCACTCCATCAAGGGAACGGGATAAATGAAACCAGCTTTCAAAAGCTTCTCTATCTCTGCCTTTATGGCGAGTGCTTTCCTAGGATTTACCATGCGTGAACGCTGTCGAACAGGCTTAGCATTGGGGTAAGTCTTAATTTCATGTTCGAAAATTTGAGGGTCAATCCCTGGCATCTCATCGTACGACCAAGCAAAAATGTCACGGAATTCCGTGAACAGCTCAGTATACTCTCGAATCTCATCTTGGGAACAATCCACCCCAATGTAGACATTCTCAATTGTACCAGGATTGCGACAAATGTTGATAGGCATAGTTGACGATATGTTTTCCATGTTTCCATCAGCCATCTAACCAGGAGAGCTTAATGGAATCATGGGTCTACCAACTTTCTGTCTAAGAATATCCCTATAATCCTCATGCTCCAAAAGGTCAAGCTCTGGAAGGAAATATGATCTATGAGGAAGTTCCTCCCATGGTGGCTCAACTCCCAACATAGCCTCAATAATCACTTCATCTGAAGGGAAAACCGTATCAAGGCAGTCGTGGGCATGAGAAGACTGTACTTCCCATGCCGGAAGCACATAGGGGTCTTCCTCCTCCGTCCATGAAGAGGAAGAACAAGGCTCTGCAGCAGACTGGAGATTATCTTGGTAAGCTATCATGACTGCAGGAAACAGCACACTCATCTTAATGGCCTCACTCGAAGGACTAGGTGAAGAAAGAATCCAAGGATCTCCCATATGACTTGTGCGAAAAGGCACTGATCTCGTAGATGTCGAAGCACCATCGAAACTAGATCTTATCATGAGGACGGGTGTAGGACAACTAAAGGTTCCCATGAGGGACAGATACATACCTACACCCACACTCCCAGTTGCCGGCTGAGAATGTTCAACTTTCGGAACCGAAGCTTCCGAAGATGCATTAACAGGAAGATTCTTGAATGCCATTTGATCAATTGTTACAATCTTCCCATTATGAGGAAAGCATACAACATGAAATACGGAAGACGCAACGGCTTTCATACTATACATCGAGTTCCTTCCCAGTAAGAGATTGTAGTCAAGGGGCGCATCAACCACCTCGACCTCTATCGCAACGGTCTTCCCTCCCAAATGGACTTTAAGAGAAGGAAGGATACCATGCGGCCTAAAGGATCTCCCATCTAAAGCAGTTAACATGGTCGTAGATTTTGACAACTCAGGAGAACCAAGACCCTTCCAACAAGACAAAGACATCACAGAAGCAGCAGCGCCCTCGTCAATCACTATGCACTTGACGATCATATTAAGACATTCTACATGCACCAAAAGGGACACATAGTAGGGAAAGCAAGGCTGATGTCCTACGGTTTCAAATTTGATCACTGAGGAAGAATCATCACCATTCACACCAAGAGCGGAAAGCAAAGCCTTCCTTTGCGATGGACAACTCTGAAGCACTTCCAATGCAGACATCGCACAAGGAGAATGACCCAAATCCTCGACAACTGAATAATTTTGGGCAGCTCGGGCATTTGGGTTATGACCTGAACGCTTAAGTACCCCCTTAGGAATGCGAGGTGTCACCTCAGGTTTATCCACAGGTTTCTCAATGCGCAAAGGGGTTCCTGGTGGATCAGGTTCTTTTCCTGGGTTGGGTTGTGACGAAGTATAATCTTTCGCACGCGTCACAACTTTCGCGGCACGGACCATATTAATGCACCCACTACCACTAGTTTCAGCTAAATCTTCATCACTAGATTGATCATGGTACTTCGAGTTCATATTCTGGTTATGCGGTAAAGGGTTCGTTAACACAGCTGGGCCCTGTGCTATGAACTTCGAAGCTTCATCCATCCTAGGGTACAAGTAAGTGAGGTGATTGTCCTTACAAAGCTTGCAAGGAAACTTAACCTTACGTTTATTCTGCTTGTCCCCCCCAGCATTTTTATTGTTCTTGTCATTATTATTGGAATTCTCATTCTTATTCCCACCCTTCTTATTATTATTGTTTTTACCCTTTTTTCTATTCCGTCTGGGTTGTTGGTTACCCTTCTGGTCGGATGATTGCAAAGCAAGTACATTCGCCGTTTGGGTAGGCTGAGACGGAGCCGTAGCTTGTCCCGAGGCAGATTGGTTGATAGAAAACTGAGAAACTTGTTTCACAACTGAACCTGCAGGTTTCTTACTTGCACTACCCAGAATGTCGTCGGCATGTGGTCCAGGTTTGATCTTGGGATCGAAACTAGAATGAGGAGCATTAGGTATAATCTCATATAACAAACCAGACTGAGCATAGATCAAGTCTAGTTCCTGTGCCCTAAAGATGGCTTGTTCCTCATTCTGCACTCCGGATGTGGAAACATCCTTCGCGATATATGGTAATAAATATTTGAGGAACCACTCAAGGAGGAACTCCGGCGGTATAAAGGCTTTAATTAATCTCTTCCGTCTACGCCACTCCTGAATATGATCAGAAATATGGGTGGCTTTATCTTGCTGAAATGTCGACAAGAGTTCAGTACCAACATCATAGCGCACTGGTAGCTAGAAGTGATTAAGGAAAGTCATCGCAAGGTCGTCGAACAAAGTAAAGGCACCCCTAGGTAACTCTATATACCATTTCATCGCAGGCCCTGTAAGGGTGCGTTGAAATAGTCTCAAACGGACTGAGTCCTGATGCAATGAATTGGAAGAGCACCATAGGTGGAATGCCATAACGTGTTCACTCGGATCCTCGCCTGGTTTTCCTTCGAACTTAGGTATGTCCAAAGGAATCTTGGTAGGGACAGCCGGCCAAGCTGGGTCATGAGCCACAGGATCGTTCATAAGTCTCGATAAGTCAGGTAGATTGAGTGTCGCGAGGAAAGGGAGCCTAGGATGATGAGGTCTAGGGACCGCTCCCTGGTTCATATAGGATTGATTACCAACATGGCCTTGGCCATAGTGACCTCCTCCTGTATGACCCGTATAGGGTGGCGTGGAAGTACCATAATGAGGTGGACCTTGACTAGTAGGAGCTACAAAGCCATAGTTAGGAGAGTAAGCAGGTTATGAATACCCGCCTCCATAAGGTGGAGAGACCTGTCCATACTGCGCCCCATAGTAGGGTCCATAGGTCACTGCTTCCGATGTCCCATGAAACACTCCATAGGTAGGGATATACATTCCAGAAGTAGGAATATACATACCGAAAGTAGGGATATATGTCGTGGAAGTAGCAATCTGACCTCTAGGAACATGAACATAACCTCTCGAAACCACAAGTGGTATGTAGGCTTAAGACACAATTGGTCTAGTAATCACAGTACGGATCTGACTCGTAGCTACATGCTGACTCGAAGGACCACGTGAGTAAGGTGGAGGGTTTACATTTGAAGAACTCGAAAGTAAGGATGAAGGAATCTCTGTAAGAAGAAATGTACTAGTTCCTATCGTCACTCGTCTAGAACCTGGTATCCCTATCGGATCACTAACTCTAGACCTAGAAGGTATATAAGATGGAGCTTCCACCACTGGGATGGAAGGTGCAATGTGACTAGTACTCCCAAACCTCTCCGCAAGGTAAGGCATGGGATTTCCCACAGGCATAGTGCTAGGCTCAAAGTCGGATTCAACATGAAATGTCAAATCGTGCATAGGAAAACCAGTCGTAACATAACTACGTAGCTAGTGCTAGGAGGGTCAAAGTGAGTCTCGACATCATCCGGCATTCCATACCGGTAACGTGTCAATGGGGAATCAGCCCTAGTGTGAGTAGGTCTATCATGCAAATATCCTATCTGGGAAATAACAGGACCGATCTCAGCTAGGTCAGGTGAGGGATCGTATGTAGGAGTAATTTCTCCATCGTCAATACGAATAGGAGGAGGTGGCTCAGGAATATTCTCTGAATGATCCTCCATGGTGTGTGAATCAGTGTGTGACATAGTCCTCCTGGACAGTCTAGGCCCCTCTCCCAAAGGAGGAGGAGAAGTGGAAGGAAAAAGTCCTGCTAACCGATGAGAACGGCGTGGAACCGCACCCGACTCCACAATGACTCAACAAAAAAGCAAAGACTCTCTATTTACATCAACCCTAGGTCAACTAGCGTGCACAGAGCAATCACTAAAAAATCTAAAGCCAAAAGCATCAAACAAGGGCTGGATAAGTGAGCTCCCGAATGTGTCCGGTATGTCTTGCCTAGAAGAGGCGTGAGAGGCCCTTGTCAGCACAAGCGGAGGTTCAAAACCAATTATTGTGGCCCTCAGCTTCAACGCATAAAGCGACTGTGTTGTCTGACCCCAACCTGGCTGGGACACATGCAGAATAACCTCTACATGTACCCCCTCGATATCCTAGGTAAGGTCACTAAGGTCACCTCAATATAATCAACGCTCAAGCAGACATTCGCAGGTGGGATTGACCGTATGGGCAGGGTAGCAAAGCCCGAAACTCCCGAAAGAGCCCCCAGATACGAATACAATCCTGGCTATATCGCTGGTGCTACACAGTTACCAACCAGGGGCTATCCTGATCAACAACCGCTCACACTACCTAGTGCTTGACTCCCTTTTGAGAGGAGCTTCCTGAGAACGCTGGTTATACCAAGGATTTCACACACTCCCTGGACAGACACCTAGTTGTTGTTGTTTAGTGATCTTGGAGAATTAACTTTTAATGAACTATTCCAAGATCCTAAAACCTAAGCTTGTTGGTGCACCCTAGAAAAGAAAAGAGTGTAATTCATTTTATTTAGCGTTGATTTTAGTTGGCTTTATTACTCAAAAATAGGATATCGTCATGCAACTAATGGTATTATGACGCAACAAGAAGTAAAATGCACACCTAACAATCAATGCGAATGCATTGTGTCCATGAAAACAAGGTATGCGTACTACATGAATGCACAATTTCTTCTTCAAATGATGAATGCAAATTTCCCTATATGAAGTCCTAACGATTACTCGAAAGCAAATCTAGATCTAATGCAAGTACAATGCAAAGTGCAAAATGCAATGCATGATGATAAGCAAATGTTTTTGGATTTTTTGAAAATAAAGAGATATAAAAAGCAAAAGAATGATTCTAACCACCCCAGACTCTGCAAGCACACATAAACAGCATTCCAGCAAAGCACTAAGGCAAAAGGACTCTAATGCACTAATCTCAAACAAAAAATCAAAGATGCCATGACAAGAACTTTCCTAAAAGAAAAAATTTAGGCTAAAAAAAAACATTTCTGGTCAGAACAGAGATATTAACAAACTCAGGCAGTGCCAAAGGAGACTCAGCAGCTAACAGCATTCACCCAGCAATCCACTATCTTCCACAAAAAGGTAAAAACCAGGGTATACGCGACTGTGCACAGTGAACCCGCGTGTATACGCGACAATCCCAGGGGAAACCGTGTGTATACGCGACTGTAAGTGACAAACCCGCGTACAGGAAGAAAAAGATGCACAAATTCAAGGTAAACAGACAGGCTGAGACTAAATTCACACCAATCAGGCTCTACCAGGCATACATGCCCCCATACCTGACATAGAAACAAGAGAGAGAGAGCAATTCAAATACATTGAATGCCAAGAAATCAACCCCCAAAGGAGATTTACTAGGAAATCCCCAACAGAGTCGCCAATTCTATTACGGAGAGAAATTCCTATGGATTGGGGTACCACAACAGACAGCTAGACTCCAGAAATCAATATTTCCCAATATGCAATAGAAATAAAAACATCTAACACTAAAGGATCGAACCTTGTACCTTATTTCGGACGGTTGAAGTAGATCCCCGTTGAGCTTTCCAATCTTCAGCTTGAATTGTTATAGCATGTCCTCAACAACAAGTAAACAATACAAGCATACTATATTTCATGGTGTTAGATCTATTCTAGCATATATAATCAATAATGTAAAAGCATTTGACATATTCCAATGGATACAATATTCATTCAAATACACATTACTGGACAGGAAAAGATATTTCTATTAATATGAATCAGAAATTACAAGTGATAACCTCTGACGGCACATCTACGAACCGGAGAAACTGAATCCCCCACTTGGGCCTCCACCACCTCAATCCTCCATCACTTCTATAGCAATCTCACTAGAAAAAGGCAAGCTTGGGAAGAACACAACAGTGCTCCAAGGGACAAAGGGATGCAAACTCAAGAATAAGTTCTGGCAACAATGGACTACAGTTTCGATACTCTCAATTCTCTCTTATGCTTTCAATGTCTCAATGGGTTCCTTATATAGCTTTTCAAATGGGTACTGAAAGGTAGAATCCGTGCGATCTCAAGGCATATGGAAGGCCATGAGTCATATGAGTCGGATCCAAGTCAAGGAATGCTCCAAAGGATTTTGGATTATGCACACATCCCGATGTACGCGACTATAGAGGAAATATCCGCGTATGTACGCGGTTATCAGGGAAAAGGCCGCGTATATCATTTTTCTTATTTTTTTAGGGATGGTCAATGATACATCAAAAGACAAAAAGTGGTCCATAGGGGCTAATGAGTCTGTAGCGGGACAGGGGAAGGCCATACAATGTGTGATTCACCTAGTGTGTTCAAATCCGCTATAACAGATGCCCCCTAATGTATGAGATCAGAGGGGTTATACGATGGCCGAAATACATTATAAGTCCATCCCAGAAGTGAAGTGATGAAGGTACCCAAATGGAATACCAACCACCCAATCAGCATATTACCATAATACAACTCTGCATATAACTGCAAATACATATAGCAGTCCCAGATACATAAGAGTGCAATGGCCATGAATAGGCATGAAACATGATAACACATATGTGGTCATCGCCACGTACAATATACATAGATCAGAATCTCCATGATGAAGATATACAAAGGACCATGATCTCCACAAAGTCTGAAGATATATAACAGATCAAGATCAAGATCTTTTTTTCCTACAGAGAGAAATTCCTATGGCTTGGGGTACCACAACAGACATCTAGACTCCAGAAATCAATCTTTCCCAATATGCAATAGAAATAAAAACATCTAACACTAAAGGATCGAACCTCATACCTTATTCCGGACGGTTGAAGTAGATCCCCGTTGAGCTTTCCAATCTTCAGCTTGAATTGTTATAGCACGTCCTCAACAACAAGTAAACAATACAAGCATACTATATTTCATGGTGTTAGATCTATTCTAGCATATATAATCAATAATGTAAAAGCATTTGACATATTCCAATGGATACAATATTCATTCAAATACACATTACTGGAGAGGAAAAGATATTTCTATTAATATGAATCAGAGATTACAAGTGACAACCTCTGACGGCACGTCTGCAAACTGGAGAAACTGAATCCCCCACTTGGGCCTCCACCACCTCAATCCTCCATCACTTCAATAGCAAGCTCACTAGAAAAAGGCAAGCTTGGGAAGAACACAATAGTGCTCCAAGGGACAAAGGGATGCAGACTCAAACATAAGTTCTGGCAACAATGGACTATAGTTTCGATACTCTCAATTCTCTCTTCTGCTTTCAATGTCTCAATGGGTTCCTTATATAGCTTTTCAAATGGGTACTGAAAGGTCGAATCCGTGCGATCTCAAGGCATATGGAAGGCCAGGAGTCATATGAGTTGGATCCAAGTCAAGGAATGCTCCAAAGGATTTTGGATTATGCACACATCCCGATGTACACGACTATAGAGGGAATATCCGCGTATGTACGTGGATATCGGGGAAGAGGCCGCGTATATCATTTTTCTTATGTTTTTAGGGATGTTCAATGATACATCAAAAGACAAAAAGTGGTCCATAGGGGTTAATGAGTCTGCAATGGGACAGGGGAAGGCCATACAATGTGTGATTCACCTAGTGTGGTGAAATCCGCTATAACAGTTCTTCCAAAACTCACCAAGCTTGTCTCGAAAGTGTTCGAACTTTACTCGAGAGAGAGGCTTCATTAGCACATCAGCAACCAAACCATCATCGTATACATCTTCAGTATGTGAATACTGAACTATCACCATCTGTATCTCCAGTATGTGAATACTGAAAGCATCATCATCTATATCTTCAGTATAGAAATACTTAAAGCATCATCATCTCTATATTCAGTATAGAAATACGAAATCATTATCATCTGCATCTACAGTATGTAAATACTAAAACATCATCTATATCTTCAGTATGGGAATATTGAAACATCATCATCTATATATTCAGTATAGAAATACGGAATCACCATCATCTGCATCTACAGTATGTAAATACTGAAACATCATCTATATCTTCAATATGGGAATACTTAAACATCATCATTATGGGAGCTTGCTTCAGGCCATAGAGGGCCTTCTTCAACTTGCATACGTGATTCCATCTGGCTTCAAATTCAAATCCTCATGACTATTCGATGAAAAAAAACTCTTTCTCAATCATACCATTACGGAAGGCTTGTATTTACTTCACCATGGAAGAAACTACCATGATAGTTCTAAAGGAAGTGTACCTTACTTCCTGGAGTAAGTGTCTCTTCAGAATTAATTCCCTCTTTCTGAAAGAAACCTCTGGCCACAAATCTTGCTTTATACTTCTCGATACTTCAGTCAGCTGCTTGCTCTATTTTGTATATCCATTTGGAGGATACAATACTCCTTCCTTCTGGTTTGGGAATTATATCCCATACATCATTCTAGTATTCTTTCATCATGAGTTCGTCTTGTTAGATCATCAACATATCCTAGTCTTCTGCATTCAACTTTGAAGGTTGGAACCCACTTTACTCTTGGTAAAGTCTCAATCCATCAAGAAGTTGTCCATCATGTCGTACCATGTCGAACTCAGAAATCTTCTGTAGTCGCTCCCCCTGAAGTGGAGTATTATCTTCCTTCTTCATTCTGTATAGGTGGTTCTATGCTTGATATATACTGGTCAATAGATTATGTCATGTCATAGTCTATTCTTTCTTAGGAAAATCACGAATCTTTCTTTGTACACTTGTTCTTGTAGATCCATATGGAGGATACTATGCACTTCCCTTTATGTCTCGAAATCATATCGTATACATCATTCCCCATGATCAACTGTTATTCTTTGATCATAGTTTCTTTTATAGCATTATTTTCTTCATCTTGAGTTATCTCTCATACCCATGGTGGTCTTCATCCTTTGAGGTGGATCTACCGCTTTCTGAAGCTCTTTCTTCCGTCATGGTGTCTCTGAACCTGGGAGCTTCAGATTCATGTTTATTGGATTGTCATCACTTGTTGTTCGAAACAAGTCTCATCCTTATTTTCTTGTAGGAGGTTGTACAAGACCTTTCCTACAATTCAAATGCACCAGTTGCATGGTTAGAACTATTTCATGAAACATATGCATAACGAAAAATTATTATGCATCATGCAACTATTTGGCCAATACAACATTCATCCATATCTCACAGAAACTTTCTAGATGCCTTCCATCTCTACCATGACATCATTGATATTTTGCACTAATCCAATATGTCATCAAAGAGGTTTGATAAGTAGCATTGGAGAGTAGTATAGCGCCATGAGCTACTTACCCATCACATGCATATTAGTAGTATTAATGTAAACAATCTATCATGCATAACACATCAACTGAATATAATCAAATGTATAACAAAACAATATCATGACATGCAACTGAATACTTATCTTTTATTTGTTTCGTGGGTAGACTCCATCTTGATCATTTTGCTTTATCATCTTCTTCATTCATGAAATCATCATTTCTTATCCAAATGATAAGATGAATAAGAGGTTCTTCAAGAATTGAGTTTTTCATATTCCTCATCGCTTGAGGGATCTTATTTGAATGGTCAGAGCTTGATCTTCAATTGCTCCCATCTTCTTCTTCTCTTCTTATTAGTCGAGCTAAAAGTAATCACTTACTTCTGGCATACATTCTTCTTCTACCGCTTCAAGTTGTTCTGCATTCTAGATCTTCACATTCTTCAACTGTTTTCTCAAAGCCATCTTTTGATTTAAGTTCTTATCTTCAGATAGCTTGATCAAGGAATCAAACATCTTTAGTGTCTTTAGGGAAGACACTTGTGGTATAAGTTGATCCGTGATTGAATCAACAATGATCTTCTTGGCCTTGATCAAGTTCTTCTTGTGTAAGGCTTTGAGCCTCATCTTCGCATGGAACTGGAACCTCTCTACTCATGTAGGTGTCCAATTCATTTTCTTTAGAGAGATCAAATACTTCCATGCTTGGAAGTTTTCAACTGATGTGATATATCACTTTGAAATGAGAACCTCAAAAGAAAATAGCAAAAGATTAGATCTTACCGATTTGAGGTGTTCGTCCTGCTTCTAGAGCTGGTTGATCTAGGGCTTGTCCGAGAAACCCTAATTTTTAAAACTTGGAATATTTCAGATCTGATTGGATAGAAATATATATCTCTTCAAATGGAGCTGTCCAATGTACTCCTTTTCTGAAAACAGTGGAGGGAAGCTCCCGGAACAGGAATCCCTAGTTTTCCAATTTCTTTTGCAGAAATGACTATCACTGTTTCTGTGATATCTCCAAAATTACTCCTGCTTTATGTTTGAAATTTCGCACTAGGTAACCTCACATGTTCCTGATCCAAAACCATAGGTTTCATCAGAATTTGTTTCACCAATTGGGATTTATGATCATTTTCCCAGGGTGACCTGTTATAGGACTGTTCAGAACAGCGAAGTTGTATGGCATGCCACGTGTCACTAGTTCATCTTCTGAGTCTAATATTCATACCATAGAAATTAAAGTCTGTGATTTTTTTGGAACATCTTCAGGAATTCCATTTGGACCTAGGTAGCCCAAGCTATAGCAATTTTCTCTAGGTGTCTTGTTTAGGGATGAATTCTGGAAGAGGCTGGAACCATAACTTGGAGGGATCATATCTCCCAGAATATAGAAAATATGAAGCTGAATGTTTGATAAAATGTACATCAGGATGTTATCTATGTCCTCTGTAATTGTCAGCTTTTGAACCTTCACCATTCTCTGGATATAGCGAATGTACCAAAACTTAGCAGTTTTAGTATTTAGGGTTTTTCTGGCTCGGGGTCAAACTAGGGTTTGACTTTCCTGGAGTTTCACCCAACCAAAAATATTGATCCAGGTCTCTAAACTTCGATTTTCATGAGGAGAGAAACCCTATGCTAGTCTCACTCAAAAATACTTCTTCTGCAAGAATCCCTAATTTCTTTCGGGGAGAGAGAGAGGGCTATTTTTCCTTGTGAAAGTTGTCCTATTCGGGTTAGCTCTGATACCATGTTAAATTTTCATATGCTTAGCTAAGACATCATTATTTCATTTCATTTTCATAATGAAAGCATATACACAAGATCACTGAAAGAAACAGCATCACAAGAACAACACAGATTTATCCTAGGAAAATCCTAAAGGGAAAAACCCAGCAAAAGCTTCCTCAATATAGATGCCCCAAAAAGGTAAAAGATAAAACCAGCAAGGAGATCAAAAACCTGATCCTCCTCCTTCTCCAGCTACTTCTCTCCTCCACAAGTGCGCTACTCAAGTGAGTGTGTGTGTCTCCAATGAGGAGAGCTACACCTCTATTTATATTCATCCGTTCACTTCAATTAACTCATCCGACATGTAGGCTTGAGTTAATCATGAGGCTCGAGTTACACGTGTAGGTTCAAGTAACCACACTGGGGTGCTAATGACCCACCTTTACAATTAGAGGGGACAACCTCATGACTCTTATTAGTTCTTCCGATTAGAAGCATTGGGGTACAAGATAATACAAGTGGTTCTCCCGGTAGGACCATCGGGGACCACAAAAGATACATGTAGAATATTCTTCGAAGTTACAATATTTCAAAAAAAATGGGAGTATTCCTTTCTATCTCCCGATGGGCTTCTTCTGCCTGGTGCTCCAGTTCCTGCACTCGGTTAGATCTAGGCTGTTCCAATGACTCATTGGCCATTGCCTGCATTAACTCATGGATTCTATGTTGGACAGGCTGAATTATCCCTATCACCCTTTCACCTTCGGCTTGTTTCTCAGTTGTCTCTTGGTTGTGCATGTTTTCCTACTCGCACAAGGTTCTTACCTTACCCTGGAGCTACTTGAGCTCAGCACCTTTCACAATTTTCTTTGTTGTTGGCAGCTTCTTAATTGCTGCCCTTACCGCCAATACCTGTAGTTTTTCATGTCGTGCTTGCTCGGCAAGCTACTACGCAGTCTCGTCTTCAATGAGTTGCTCTCATACTGCAGCAATTGTTTCCACCACCTCTGTGCAAATATTTTGGGCATCCATAAGCTGGCCAACAGCTTGATATGTCAATTGCTACCTTTGTTACACAACTTCGGGGGGAGTGCTCGGCTGCTAGTTGATCTTTAATTCCTGAACCTGTTTCTTCATATCTGTGGCCAGTTTGGATAACTACCTCAGCTTGTGCACAAGTTCCGCCTCGTCTTCTTCCTCATCATCTAAAAGTTCTGCGACTGCCTCCTTTATGGCTTCTTCCAGTGAATCCTGCCTCTATTCCTGTGCTTCCAGGTCTTCCTATTGGCGCTTGATGACTTATTTGAGCTTCTTTGCTTTCTTGGTTGCCTTGGCTACATGATGTGCAACCGCATTTTCTTGGATTCTCACCTCTGTAGCTACGGCATGCTGAATGGAATATATTTGTGGCAATGTCAGCTTAGAGAAATCCAAAGTTAATGTGTCCAAGCTATGGACACTTGTATCCTTTTCTATGGACACATGGGCATTTCTATTCTTAAGGGTGGGAGCAGCATCGCGTCGCCAAATTGTCTGATGGATCTACACCATAGGTCTCATCCTACATGGTGTTGCACACTTTTGTGACGGCCTCTGCTAGTCAGGTAACTTGCACATTGAGTGAATTCATCCAATTGCTTTTCTTGCACATGATATCACCCAAGGTAGACTCAGTTATTTCTGTGATCGCCTCTCTAAGAAGAGTCATATCCTCTTCTGCTATGCTAACGATTTGGTGTCTACCAGCCCTCTGCTTTTTCCTGTGTGGGCTTCCCAAGGTTTCTGCATCTTCCTCTACGGGCTCTTTGGCCTTTCTTTTCCTAGTTCTTTCAACGTGCACCTCCTCATCAATAGGGGTGTCTTCTTCGCCATTGTTGGGTGGATCTTTCTCTTCTTCTTCTTCTTCTTATTCTTCTTCCTGGGAATCATCCTAATGCTCCTAGATGTTGGTATTGGCACGATCCTGGGGATGGTTCTCCTACGGATCCCCTTGCTACACTTATTTCTCCTCAGGAACCTCCACATGCTGACCAGTCCATTCTTTGGCCCAGTCTTTGATTTTCACCTCGATATCTGCATCTCTGATGATGAAGAAGGTCGAGAGTGCCAGCTTCTTGGGGTCATGATGTGGATATAGGATGATGTTGTGTGTCCCCGCATGGAATTTAATGAATGGGTACCTAACCACCGTCTCAGGTTTCAGTCTATACTGCTTGCGCATGATCTGTCTAAGTCTTTCTCCTTGAAGAAAGAATTCAATCTTTGTATCATTCTTGCGCTTGCTATGTTTGTGGTCCCAGAGGTTCTGGAATTGTGCGGTGAGGTACTCCACTAGGATGTCCATGGGTTGATAGTCTGGTGGAGGAGTCCAGGCTACAAACGAGATCAGAATCAGAAGCCACGAGTAGTGGAACTTCACCAAGAGAAGTTCTTGTGCGTAAACCGTGTCGTGCATCAGTTCATTCAAGAGGAATTGGGACCAGTTAATGTGCACTCCTTTCATGCACTATTCTTCTAGCTCTACTATTGCAGCAATGCATTTAGTAGGCCTAATATTCCGTAGAACCTTACTGTATAAGATTTTTGTTGCGGACCTTACAACAATGTCATTGATAGATCTAATTAGGTAGCCCTTTTGGTCGCTAACAAGTTGGTACTTTCCCTTCATGTCATTCTTGTTCATTTTTTCCCCGTCCTTCTATAGATATTAGGCTGGGTCCACTCCTTACCGCGGGAGACCCATGATGGCTGAGACAAATTCGACCGTTACCTCATACGGTTTGTCTAACCAGAGGTAGCCTCCGTGGGAGAATACCAAAAGTTGCTTGACATACATCCTAACCAGGGCAGTTCAACTGAAATGCAGCATAAGGAGTAGGTTTAAGATGCCTGACTGCTCCAATCCACGTGCCCACTCCATTGCATAAAATACGTCTGCATTCGACGGTACACTAGGCACCGCGACCATGAATTGATTTCTTTCTAGCTCCTCTTACTTCCTGGTATTGTAGTCTTCAAACTTCAAGTCCTAAATTTTGGGGCTGATTATATCCTGGGTCAATGGGACGCCTTCTGGAATGGTGGGATCTTCCTGTTCGTCCTGCACGTCCACTGTCACCCTTGCTGCGCCTGTGACCCTAGGTAACACATATGGGGGCAACAATTTCTTTTCCTCATCGATCATCTCTGCGTCCACAGGTGGTGCTGGTGGAACCAGGTCAGCTCTATGGGATTTGGGTATCTTCACTGGGATACCAGAGGAATTGGGGAGGTATGCACTCAACAGACCTTTGGGCACATAAACTTGTGCTTTGACCGGTTGTCCTAGTGGCCGAGTTGCAAGTACCTATGTCTGCATGCCTCCTGCTAGTGGTGGGAGTGGCGGCCTTAGAGGTGCCTTCGGTTCAACCTGCATCTTCTTCATCTTCTTAATCAGCTGACTAGGTTCAAGGACGTAAGGCACTTCTAATATCAGGCAGGGTAAGGCTGGTGAAACAGTTGAGTCTTCACTGTCATTGGATAGCTCAAAAATCATGGGATTCGGCTCTGAGGTAGGGTTATAGTTCACTCTGGAATTTATTGGCTCAGTTGGCTTGGCTCTCTAGTTTCTTGGCTCTGCAAGGCAATGTAAAGGTTACCACGACAGGGGCGACTAATATTTATAGACGATCGGGCATCCAGGATGTGACTAGACGCAATGATGGGTCGTCTGATGGAGCACATGGGCCCTTCCTTCATCACCTTTACGTGCACACTTAGGTTCAGTTATGTACTTTTCAGGGCATTTAGGGTTAATATAGAAGATGGGACCAAAAAGCACACCGCCATTCTCCTCAGACTTTCCAAATTAATGCTACTGAGCTGTAGCGAGCGCCAAATATTTTTTGAATCCTCATGCATTTAACAGTCCGTAGGTCTCTGCCAACTGTCTTCCACTGCCCACCAGTTGTCTCTTAGCCAATTTTTTGGTGGGTTTACAACGCACCATTCTTCAATGCAACTTCCTTTTTCTGCGCTAGGTTGCACTGGAGATGCTTCTCTCGTTGCTTTCCTCCTTTTTTTTCTACTGCACACCTCATCCTTGTGGGACCTCACCGTAGTCATTGCGGTATGGTTTTAATCAGTTTTTGTTGATCATACCCGCAACCGATGTTCCATCTAGCTTATATAGTTTTACCACACCTACTTCAGTAATGCGTGCAACCACATATGGGCCTACCTAGTGTGTTTTGGGCTTACCTGGGTGCTTGAAGAACTTGCTATCATACATCAGAACAAGTCCACCGACCTTGAACTATTTTGTTCTGATGTGGCGGTCATTCCATGCTTTTTGCCACTGTTTTTCCACATTTTGATGGAAGCCTGCAATGAAGCATTCTTCCTCCATTTGAATCAGCTGTGCAAGTATTTCTTCTACAGCATCGGTATCTATCATTTATGTTAGCACAGAAATTCCTAGGCTCAACACAATGTACTCCATGGGCACGACTGCTTCTTGTCCATAGACTAAACAGAAAGGAGTGTATCCAGTTAGTCGCTTGCATGTTGTTCTGTAAGCCCATAATACTGCTGAGACTTTCTGGTCCCAGTCATCTCTACGAAAATTACAAACCTTGGTCAAGGAATTTGAAGGCCTCAACAATTCCATTTGCTTGAGGATGGTAGGGTGTTTTCTTCTTATGCTAGATTTGGAATTCTGTAGTCAATTCAACAATTAGTTTATTTACAAAATGCGTAACTTGGTCGTTGATAAGGATCTTCGGGCAACCAAACCTTGTTACTACATTTTCAAAAATAAACTTTGCCACAGTTGCTAAGGTGAAATATTTCATAGGTTTCGCTTCCGCCCATCTTGTCAAGTAATCTGTAGTAGTTATAATATGGCGTGCACCAATCTGTGTCCCTGGCAGACTAATAAAGCCGAAAAAATCCACTACCCATTTATCAAAGGCCTACAGTGTAAATTGTGGTGCAAGTGGCATTTCAATCGGTCTGGCTTTACAATGCCCTCAAAGTCAAATTCTTGAAATAAGAGGAGCCACCGGTAGATATTCCCCCCAACATTGGCTTATTTACCAGGTACTTCATTGCAGAATGATCAGTGAAAATTTTGAAGTGTCCACCCAATAGATAATGTCTGAACTTTTGTAGCACATAGACCATTGGAAGCCCTTCTCTTTCAGTTGTAGTATAGTTTTTCTCTACTGCTGACAGTTTCCTGCTTGCAAATGCAATTGGGTGGTCAAGTGCGCCCTCTCCTAGTTGGGTTAATACTATACCAAGTGCAATTGATGATACATCAACATGTACATGGAACTCCTTCTTCCAGTCTAGGAATATTAATATTGGCGCAGTGGCCATTTTGTTCTTCAGCTTATCCAAACTTCCTTGACAACCTTTGTTCCACTCAAATTTGGCGTCCTTCTTCAGTAGATTCTCCATTGGGGCAGTTATCTCTGCGTACCCTCTTATGAATTTTCTATAATATCCAGTATGTCCCATTGTGGATCTAAGTTGCATGACTGATGTAGGCGGTGGCAGGTTCATAATAATTGCCACCTTCGTTGGATCAACCAGGATTCCATCGCAGCATACTACATGGCCCAGCAGTACACCAAATGGTGCGCAAAATATGCATTTTCTCAAATTCAGCTCAATTTGATACTGGCGACATCTTTCCAGCATCATGCGCAAATTCTCAATATGGTCTCTCACCGAACCAAAGACTGTCCAGTCATCAAAATATACTTCAAGAAACCTATGTATAAAATCTTTAAAAGTAGAAACTACTATTCTAGAGAAAATAGCAAGGGCATTTTTAAGGCCAAAGGGCATTACCATGTATTGGTAGCATCCACATTCTATTACAAAGGTTGTCTTGTGGTGGTCCTCTTGCACAATTCTGACTTGATGGTATCCTAGGAATCCATCTATGAATGAGTACATTTCTTATCTGTCGACACTCTCCAAGACTTCATATGTAAATGGTGTTGGGAATGGATCATGTAAGCAGGCATCATTTAGCTTCCTAAGCTCGACACATATCCTAACCTTACAGGTCGCCTTCTTATCCTAAATCACTATAGGGCTTATCCACTCCGACTATTCAAAAGTTTCAATGATTCCTTCTTCCAGCATGATCTAGTTATGCTTTCACTTTTTATTGATAGCATAGATTTAGTCTATACAGGCATTGTTTTACCAGTCTTGTGTCGGATTTGAGCAGAATTTTCATTTCACCCAAATCTCCTACTATCCCCTTCATTTACTTGAATTTTGTTGGGAATAGATCCTAGAATTCATGTAATAGATTAGTGATTTTGGATACTGCCTCTTCGTCCCAATAGTCTCCAATGTTAGCAAATTTCATATTGTCTCCAACCCAATGTTAAATTTCTTGATCTTTAGCGGCTTGATGAACTGCTCACTGGAAATGCTGCTTCCTTCTACTGAGCGCAATCCTTCTTACTCTGGAATATTGATGTTAGTCGGATCCTCCTCTGGGTCTCTGGAGAGGTTATAGCATGCCATCCAATGTTGAACTGTCTCATAGCACTGGTGGGAATGCACAATGCAGGGTTGAGAATACGCAACCTCTAGTGGGATCTCCATGAATATATTCTCCTTAATAGTCTTCAGCACAATATCAACTGTTGGTTTCTCGTCTATGAACCAGAATGTGTATATGAAATTATGTGCAACCTTTTCCCATTCTCTTGTTTCTTGGCGCAGCTCCATAGATATGTACCAGCCTCTGGGTGCCATTTCGAGAGTATGGATGAAGTGGTGAACCCACTCCTGGTAGGGGTAGTTTGAGAACAATATAGAACATTACTCCAAGTCTTCAACAAGGTATGATAACCCTGTATACCTTTGCATCACAGTTGTGACCTTGTCTCTGAACCTTACTTCCAGTAGCCGTCTACACTACGGCTATTCAGTTATCTAGATTTTGTGCGTACCCCACCATCGCGCAGGTGTAGATTTTAACGCAAATTCCAGCACTGATAGTCACTGCGGCTCTGTTACTAATTCTTCAAACTTAGTCAAGAATGTTTCCAAGTTAGGAATTCCTTCATATGTAGGTAGCGGCCGCGACTGAGTTACCACTCGTCGGACAGACTTAGTTATCTTGGCACATCTCCTCATAGATACTTCATGTAATTGGTTCTGACATTTATCAAGTGCCTCTCTTGAGTATGATGTGCATGAACTCATGCATCCAGCTTAGGTTACCATCCACAGTAGGATTAATGTAATCCTCCCTAAGGGCAATGACATTATAGATGTTATCAAGGTGATCACCTTGCCCTTTATTGAACACTGGTTCAACGTATCTCTGTCCTTCTAGTGGATCAAGGGGTGCAACTACCCTCATCTCATCATATTCAAATGATAGGGTCCTTCTTTTGAAGTTTATAATGGTTTGATTTCCCATCACCCAATCGATCCCCAGCAGCGCGAGATATGGGTTAGTATCATCTACTATCTTGATGACCTCGAAGTCTGCAAAAGTGCACAATCCTTCAATATCCACTTGGACCTGACTCAATCTACCAATGGGTAGTAACTTCACCTGATTAGAAATCCTTAATTGTATTGGGGACCATTCTAGGGGTGGCTTGCCCATTATTTCCCACGTCTAGCATGTTAAAATGTTAACAATGGATCCCAGGTCAAGGATGATATAGTCCATGTCATAATTACCAATTTGCACAGACATCCTAAGTTCGTGTCCCATTTTGAACTTTGTCTTGACATTGTTAACCTTCTTTGTCGGCTGGTCTTCCTCCGAAAGCATTTATATAAGCACTTCCAACTCTGCAAGTGCACCTTTGTCCTAGATTAGCACCAAAAAACTTGACAGGAATGGTTTGAACTTACTAACCTTATATTTACTCTCGCTTGCATTCTGTTGTTCAAATATCTTATGGAATCTCTCAAGTATATCTTTCACTTGGCCTGAATTGGATGGTTGCTCTATTCCTAAGAACTATGGGCATACATCCATGAATATGCTCTTCTATTTTTGAACATCAACCTGTGCTTTCTTTTGTGCGGTGATCCGTACATGCGTAGCTTGATCTACACCTGTCATAGCACCTCCCCTTGTTACCACTGCTATATTTGGTTCTCGTGGTTCTGTGACTATCATCTGTATGTTGGAATTAGCATTCGGGTTGGGAGCATTCGGAGTAGGATTTGGTGCTGTGTTAGCTGCTCCAACCATCCGGGATTGCCATCTAGCGATAAGTTGCGGACATTGCTCCAAATTGTGCTCTTGTTTGCAATATGAGAAAGTCTTTGTAGGTTCATGGAATTATCTAGCAAAGTGGCCCTACACTCCACAATTGTAGCATACCACTGGACCTCTTCCTTGGCCAAATCCTCCTCCTCCTTGACCCCTATAATTGCCACCCCCCCTCAGCTAAGGTTGTGGCAGTTGCGATAGGTATTGCGGTTGTTGATACTATTGTTGATACGGGTTATACGGGGCCATATTCTAAAACTGCGGCACCATCTGAAACTATTACGCATGCTAAAACTGAGGCGCAGCCTGAAACTGTTGCGCAAGTTGAAACAGAGGTGCAGCCTGGAACTGAGGTGCAACCTGGAACTGCCCTTGTTCCTATTCAATCATTATTTGCTCCTCAGTATTCATCAGATATGCATCTATTGTTTTCTCTCTCAGAATTTAGTAGGCCCTATAATCTTTTTCATCATGGCCTACAGATATACAAAATTTACAATACAAACTAGTTGGGGTACATATCGTCTTGTGCATGAACATGCAATCTACGTCATGGTGTCCCCTTGTCTAGCATATGTTAAACCAAGGCATCCCTTGGGTGCTCAATGGGTTCGACACACCAGACGCTATGTATTTCATGTAAGTTGGACAATCATCTTTGCTATGTCCATTGGTCCAACATCATGTTCACCAAAGGTCTTCCTACACCTCTTTTCCCCTTTTTATGTCCTGGAGTTGAATTTTTAGATTAGCCAATTGTGACTGAATCTGTATCATTCCTGTGGTGCCATCTCCAGTAGGTGAAGCCTCTAGCTTCATTGCCAATTCGAGTGCCTCCGTTTGTGTCGCAATATTTTGTTGCATGAATGGTCCCCTAATGTGTGGCAATAGTGTAGCAATAAACCACTCTTTATGTTGCATGTCTGACATCTAGAAGCTTACTTTGGTCGTTAGCATTTTGAACCGCTGGTCAAAGTCCCATACTATTTCTGTCGGAGCTTGTTTAATCTCCTTGATCTCAGTTATACATTGGGACTCTGATTGTGGCTTTTTGAATTCCAAGATCATTGCATGTTGAATCTCCTCAAGAGTCCTCTGTGGCTGCCCTAGTTGTACTACACAATACTTCAGATACCAATCCAACACGTGGTCCTGCAGAGTCGTAATCATTTACGCTTTTTGGATGTCATCATCGTTAACAAGGCAGACCGTCCATACTGCCTCACAGAGGAACTAGTGTTATTCTGGATCCTCTGTTCCATTCCCATTGAATGTAGGTAGTCTAACATCTGTCCCCACCATTAGGCTATCGTTGGGGTTGTTCATTGGATTCCCTGTATTTGCTGGATTTATTGGGGTCAATGATGGGCCTCCTTACGCACCACTCCCTACACTAGGACTACTAGTGTTCATAAGCTGTTCAAGTGAGGAACTTCTAGGTCTCGCTTCCGGCGATCTTCTTGGAATGTCGTAGTCATGTCCTGTCCCTAGAATCTATGCAGACTCTTCCAATTTTTCTCTCTCATGAATTGGGCTATACTCCTCCTCTTCATCACAAGACCCTTCATCTAGGCGTGACTCACATCCATATTCACCTTCACTGGGCAGGTTATAAGCCCTCCTGCCTCCTGCTACCTTCCTCCTCTTCCCTAACCGAAACCTCCTTCCGCGTCTTAAGAATCCAATGTCCAACTCATATTATAATCTTCCTGGGAACATTTCTACTTACTACCTTCCATATTACTCCTACATTTTACACAGCATATCCCCTTCACGAACTGCGCGACTCAATCATTGAGTTGTAAAATACCATTTTCATAAAGGATCATTTTAATCCATAGGTTTATAGACATAAGGTACCTTCCCCGAGGTCCTGGGAAAAAATGTCTCTCTGCCTCGCTATAAGAGGCTGTCGCTTCAATAGAGAACTCAGTAACATATCCTTCTAATATGCTATTAATCCAAAAATCAACAGCTCTAGAAATAAAGTTGCTTACTTGCGCTACTTCTTATGTTAACTGGTCGGTCCACTCGGATACTCCTCTTCTTTGGAAGTTAGTCTGTCGGGTCTCTAACTTCGATAACCATTCTTGCAATATAATGGGAAATTCTGTGAAGAAACTTTTGTGGATATCCTAATACAGATATCCCTGTAACCAGTTCTTAGGGCTCAGCCGCGAACCCTTGCTTTCCTTCTGCGTGAATATAAACGTCTTCAACTCCAGCCAAGCCTTGACTTCACTCTTAGTTGGGTGCCACAACATTTCCCTTGTTTTGATCAATGGGGTCCCGTCAATGAAACCATTTGTTGGCCACTTTTCCTAACTTGTGCGACCCAGGTTTTGCTCAGCCCGTCAACCCAACAAACACCCGAGATACCGGCTCAACAGTGCAAGCCCCATCGGCAACACCTGGAAAGCAGGCGCAGTCTCACCCGAGATATCTCTTCGATGAGTAACCGCCAAAACCATGTTTCCGCAACTCGTTGAGGGATTATAGTCCCTTGGCACGCAGCCAAGGAGCTCGACCAAGTGGCAAGCATGGAGTCATTTATGTCAAACTGTAGCGCACACCATGCAAATACTTTATTAACTACTAATAGCACGACATATATTTGGCCTAGTACTTTAAACGGAGAGGGATATAGTAGCAAGCTAATGGACAGACATAATATAACAGACGTGCAATAGCGATTGCACTGTAAACATAAACTAATACTCAAAAGTTGTGCATAATAACCTATTCATGCATTCAAACTTCTATTAACAATACGTCATTCATTCAACCATGACAGGACTTACATCATAAACATAAACAACCATACACATTCAATCATTAACACATAGGAGAATTCACGTGGAAACCCATCCGGTAAAAAACCACAAGGCGCTCTTCATCTGGCATGAGAAATATATGGGGCCTTCAGCCTACATTTGACTACAGACTGTCTTAGATCTAGATTTTTTCTCAGACTCTTTCTTGCTCTCATGCTCTGTTTCTTATTTCTCCTAACTATTGCTACCCTCTACTGATCCGCACACAGCCTGGATCGACTTCTCTAGCATCTGCACCTCTCTAGCAGAGCTTCTCTTCTACTGCACTACCTTCTACTGCATCCTACAAACTTCGGACTAATCTGCCACTCATATCTCAGAACTTCCCTCCATTCCCTCAGATATCATCCAACTACTAACCAATCAAAAGAAACTAAAGAGTGATCTAAAATGCCTCCAAAGAGTAAAGTAATAGCAACAAGAAATAACCAACAACAACCAACCCTCTAACTATTGAATCCCTCCTATTTATACTATTTTACATGACCACACAAGGTCAACTGCATACAGGCAGTTTGTTAACTGTCACCATTGGCCTCCCCCTAGGCTACAGCTGTGGTGATCATTACTTGACACGAGGCACTAACGACCTTACTTATAGCATGCATTCACTCGTGTGGCATCCATCGACTTAAGCCGACTTCAGCACCCACGATTTCCCTGTTGCTTTCGACCGTTAATCTGCACTAGTGCTACTGTTTTACCATGTAGGCATCTTCCTTCTGTGCAGTTTCCCTTTTTTACGCAGGTGACATCTTTTGTGCATATTCCTTCTTCTGCACATATTTCCTCTTCCACGCAGTTTTCTTTGTCTGCGCAGTTTTCCTTGTCCTTGTATATTTCTTCTATACCTACCGTGTGCTTCCTTTTCCTTCTTTGTGCTTGCGCGGTGGATTGATTCTTGCATGTTTCTTCATTTGTGCTTATTTCTTGAGCACTTTCCTCAGGCCCAACACTCTCTCTCTGAATTTCGACCTATGCCTCAATGAACAAAAAACGTGGGCTGACTATACAATGAGTAACAAAGATAGTATCTTTCCTTTTCTAATTTTGGTCACTTTAGATATTTCAAGTTGTATCTTTCTGGTTTGTACAGGGCTGGTTTGTCTACTACCTCCTTCTCAGACTGCACGGTAAGTAAAAAGGTCAGTCAAAGGAATCATCTAGAAGGGTTTCATTTACATTATCAATTGAATTCTGATATGAATTCATCACATAGATAAGTGTGCTTTCCACACTTGATTATTGACCTTCTTAAAACCTTAGATTACTTGGTTGACCTATGTTGGACACACCGATCACAATGAGAGGGAGGGTGAATCAGTGTGTAGGAAATTTAAACCCTATTTCAACTTCTATTAATCAGCAAAGTTCATCAATATATGTTGCTACCAATTATATAAGCATCCATCAACTAATCAATTATAAACAATAATCATATCATCAACTAGATCATTGAATCATAACAAGCAATACAACACAAGAGGACACAAGATTTGTATGGTAAACTTGTTTATGTATTGTTCATGGAAGACTAAAATCTTCGTGATTACAATCAGCACCAATTGATACAAAGAGAACCAACTCTCAATCCAAGACCCAACTTGGTCTTCTCAGGTCCAACTAAGAATGGTTGAGGAATCCAATCCCCAAGGTTGAAAGACTTGGCTTGCAAGTCTGATGTCAATCTGAAGCCCCTCTTTTAGCTATCCCAACTCAATCAACTTATTCTCATCCTCATCTGCTCAGCTGATCAAGGATTACCATCAATGGGTATGCTAACTTTCAAGTCAATCACCAAGATCTTCCCATCATCAAGATCTGCTCATATACTTCTAAATCCAAGTCATTACTCAAGAAAACATATCAAATTGTATGATCATATGGTCAGTATATATTTACTTTGAGATGTCATTGTCAAGTGTATACAACTCAGTCCAATCATAAATAGGTCTACACTAGTAACTTTTTTCATCAAGGGCTATCATGTTCACCAACCAGGCCATACTCAACAGACCATCATGTGTTATTAGAGATTTAGCCTTCGTCACAATTGTCCAAATCAAATTTCAATATATGATCCAACCATTACACATTCAGTTGTACAAACCACTGAGATCTATCAACAGACCTACTTCAATCTTTCTGCAATAGGTACTTACTTGGATCAAGACTGAGATAACTTCTTCACAGTGCAAATGGATCACTTCATTACTGTGCATGAGAATCACTTTATCACTGTGAAAAAGAATCACTTCATCATTGTTGACTGCAAGGCTTATCTGAGAGATTAGATTTAATGTTGTGTTTGTATTTGGTTCTTCACTTGTATATATATATGGCTGCTTGGATTAACTTCTAATGCTTACATTAATCTTCAAATATGGATTGCCTGTGGATTTTGAGTGCTCCAAATGACTTAGAAAATATTTCATAGCTATCAAGGAGTTACACCATATGAACCTCGAATGCCTTCAAGAATTTTCTTTAATAGAAATAATATTTCTAGCAATGATTAGGCTATCAAGATCAAGTTTGACAGTCTTCATACATCTTCACACCTGTTGTTTAGATACCCTAATGAATCATTATTCTAGTGTTGAGGCCCACCAAAATTCTGAGCATGAAAAGTATGAATGTCTTCAATGTTGATAGTGCAATTTTAAATTTCTTCACAACTTTGTTATCATTGATCATGGAGAATGCAGAATGTCCTATTACATGCTTCCATTTTACTTACAGGTTTGAATCCATCTTTAATATTGTAAATTGGATGCGCTAATAAATACTATATATGTCTCTTCAAGATGGACTTTTCAACTGAGGAAGCCCGAAAATTCAGAGAGGATATATACTATCTAGTGCTATAGATATCTGAAAACAAAGTTTAAAAAAGAAAAAAAATCACTTCAAACTTTTTGAACTTTACTCATGCTGCACCAATCCTCTACGGTTGTCCCAATCATCTAAACTAAATTTCAGAGCTAGTAAACTTTAACTCTTTACACCCCAAAATGAGACACGCTTCACTTCTATTTATACACAAAATTTCATTATATTTTTTAAATTTTTAATTCCTTGGGATGACTTGCAAGACAATGCAATAATTAAATAATTAAAAGATAATTAAATCCTCTTTTCTTTGGTCGGTTGACCCTACAAGATGGGTAATTTTTCCTTGTCATCTTCAAAAATTAATATCTCATCAACTGTGAGGAACCATGTGATGTGCCACCTATCGTTGGAAATGGCACAATGAGGGATATCATATTATGATGGGATTATTTTCAAAGGAAAGGTTCTTCATTCTTAATTTCTTCAATTTGTGCAGGACATCTAAAATTGACTTGAAAATTTTTGGATCGCTTATTTAACCACTTTTAGGGCTTCTTCACCAAGTCTTGTGGATCAAGGGATTTCATCATGTTTTTCAAAGGATAACACAATGCCAAGCTACAATCTGTGAGTGAGTCATATGTCCATATCATGACCAAATCATGTCTTCTTCAATTAATAAGTTTGCAAACCAAGTTTCATCATGTGCAAGAGGTCGTCATCAAGTCTTCAAGGTCAAGATACCATATGCAAGAGTGTGAGGACATCATGAGAAATATAAGAGCTCCAATGGAACAAGGTCGCCATCGTTTTGGTAAAAATGTTAAGTGCACTATCAATGTGACCACCAAGTGTATCACCATCAAAGAAATGAGCATGATATACTATGACTATGGGATCCACCATATGTTATAGCTTCCATGATCAAAATAAGTGCTTTAAATACATCATCATGATTAATATGTCTAGCATAAGGGCTTAAGGACCAATCAAGAAAATCTTCATCAATATCAAGTGTAATGCTTAAAATTATTCAACAAGGCATGGACTATCAAACCACCATGTGTATGTGAGCTCCATAAGACAAAAATATCAGCATTGACAATATAAACCAAGTGCAAGAGAGTGAGGGTACCAATCAACTATGTATGGGCTCCATGAACATCAAGTGGAACATACCAAGTATGTGCGCTTCAAGAACCTATCCAGTCTTGACCTCTTCAAAAAATGACCACAGAATGGGTCATGTTAGCACCATAGTCGAAAAATTTTGGAGTATTGAAGGGTTTGGGAATTAACCTTATTTGAAAATATTATGTAGGCGCCCTTTAAGTTAACAAAGATGCATGATCATTCATGATGGATCGTTAGATGATGAAAGGGTTTGGATACACGGTGGTAGATTGTTCTACCTTTGAAATAAGAAGCAGCGGAAATGAGGTAAAGAGTGTCACGAGTCGATGGTTCAGATTCAGGATGATGAAGATTGACGGTGGAAAAACATTTCACGAATCGGAGATGCAAGGTAGAATGTAGTTTTTAGATTCATGGAGTAGGTTAAATTGGAGAAATATTGGAGGGTTGAGATTGATCCAAAGTTATATCATCGATGTTGAAGCATTCCATGCGATGAACTTGCTCAAAGGGAGAAACTTTTTCAAATCGTTAAATAGGTTAATCAACGAGAAAATTGGATGGCTGAGATCAAGGTAGAGGTATATATGCGGTCTAAAACAGTTCTGGGGATTGAACTAGCACGAAGAAAATTACGATTTCAATCCGTAAAAAGTGGTAGGGGCTGCGAAGATCTATAGTCAGAACAACAAATCGGGTTAATCGACGGGTGAGAAGAATTCTGCGATCAGAAGTTGCTCACTCGATCAGATGAAAAAGGATTGGCAGAATGTTAAAGTTATCAAGGTTGAATGGCCTCGATGAAGACTAATTATGGATCAACAGTTGACGTGGATTCCCTCTAAGTAATTTGTGCAAGTTGGTAGTGTAGAGTTTTGATATGAAGATCTTGTATATCGATGGCTTGAATTCAAAGAAAGGCAGATCTATGGGCAAGGTTGATTTCACTAGATTTAAATGCCCACGGAATGTCTGACCTACAGATTAGCGAAGTGGGTTAAAAAGCGACAACATTTGACGGCACGGATCTCACCGAAGAAATATCTAGGGTAAACATTTATTTCTCTGGTGGGACTAGCATGATATAAGTGGCCTCATCAAACTAGCAAAACATCATAGGTCTGTAACACCCCGGTTTTGACTCTGCTTGCATTAAAAATGTATATGGTGTTTATATTGTATTTAATCATGGTGTGGAGCTAAAGGCAAAAGCCCCACCATCGATTTAACGTTTTATGTTTCGGCGATTAAAATCGTTGCTGATGATATTGCATGCTAGCCAACAAATTATAATTTTAGCATCATGTAAATATGCAATTTAATTAAAAACCCACAACTAGCTATGTCAATGCAACAAATAATGAGATGGGGGCATGATTTGCTAAGGATAAGGGGGGGCGGGTAGGAATATTTAACCTTTGGGGGCCAATGGGGAAAATCCAAATGTCAATGGGAGAACCCATCAAAATGTCAACTACCTTTCTTGTCTCATTCACCCAATCATTTAATTCTGCTGGAAATTGGTTGAAGTAGTTATTACATGGGGATGGAAAGAGTATGGGCAAGGAAATTCGAATTTGGGGAAAACCCATTTTGGGGGGTAAACATTTTTTACTTATGGGGCAAGTTAACACCCAAAAATGCATGCCCATTTGGCCATACACCCACGTCCTCCATTTCCTAACACAAGGGAAGATTGGGAGTTGTTTTACCTTCACGATTTTGTCTGCAGTGTGTTCTTCATTCACGATTTTGGATCTCCTGGGAACTTCACTCAAATTTTTGGAGTTGTTGTCCATTCCCCATCCACATTTTTACAGTTTCCTTCATTTTCCCCATGACTGGGAATTCATATTTGCAAAGCTCAGTGCCTGGGCTCTTGGCTTGACATTTTTTTGTTGTTTCCTAGGTTGGGAATCCATTTTTGCAATGCCCAGAGAATTGGAGAAGAGGCCACAATTTATGGGTGTCTTTGGAGGTCGTAGTTGCCCATGTGAAGCCAATGAACATTTGATAAAATTGATTTCAAATCCTGGGGCTATTTTACCCACTTACCATTTCTGATTTTAGCTTCCAGGACATTTTTTTCCATGCCCAGCACTGTAATTGTTGTGTATTGAATTCGTTTTTGGCCACGTTGGGCCAAAACATCCCTGGGATACGAATTGTTGTTAAGGGGTTGCTTTTACCCACCTTGGAAACTCATTTGGTTTCCAAACTTTTTTCCTCAACCGAGAAATTGTGTAGATTGTTGTGTATGCATTTGTGCTTTGGTCTGTATTGAATTAGGAGTGGAAATGGGGCTTGACTAGCTTGATAAACCTGGTGTGTGAAGGAACCTCACAGACAAATCTAGGGGGGTGTTTTTATTCTTTGCACACCCTAAATAGCACTGGAAGGGAAGGCATATCCTGAGGGACTGTGTAGAAGAGAAGGGGATGCTTCCTTGTGTTGGGTGGGTAGATGTTTAGAAGCCATGCTATATTTTGTGCAAGTGTCCATAGCTCTGTCGAGGAGCTCACTAGCTTAGCAGTCGGCCTATCCATCTCATTTTCATCCTGATAAACCCAACTATGTTGGCTTGGCTGAATTTTGTTGTAACACCCCGGTTTTGACCCCATTTGCATTAAAGGCACATGATGTATATATTGTAATTACTCATGGTGAGGAGCTAAATGAAAAAGCCCCACCATCGATTTGGTTGTGTTATGTTTCGGCAATTGGGATCGTTGCCGATGGTATATCGTGCCATCCGACACATTATAGTTATGGCATCATGTAAACATGAAAAATTAATCAAAAACCTACAGCCAGCTACGACGGTGCAACGTTAAATGAAAAGGGCATTATTCCTAAGGTTAAGGGGGGGTTGTCTAGCCCGTGGGAGCCATTGGGATTTTTCCATGTGTTGACCACCCATTAAACTTTTGTTGTTCAATTAGTTGGGAGCAATTATGGTTGGGGAGTAGTGGGTGGCAGGACTGCCAGCCTTTGTCCCACGTACACTCCACCAGCGGGCTCACTCTTCTCACGCGGAGGGCAGGGGGATGGTCACCACACAGTCCACTCTTCCACGATCCCACTTCTTGGGAGGTTTTGGGTCTTGCTCACTCTCATGCAGGGTGGTTCTTGTTATTCCTCCCACAGTGAGTCATTCTATTCACTCTCCTTACACACCGGTGGGAAAAGGGGCATGGTCCTCCTCACGCAGAATGCTCTCCTTTGTTTTGGGAATCATGCAGAGAGTTGGGAAGCATGTTCTGTCATCCATGATTTCCTGTGAATGAGCCTTCACATTTTGGCTGTGTGTATGTGTGTCTCCATACCGATTTGGGGTTCTACGTATGTGTTTCCCCTGTCCAGACTGAGAATCAGACCTTCACCTCCATTTGGGGTTTGCTATGAGTTTGTGTGTTTCTCCAGTTGCTGCAGTGGTAAAAGCGTGGCTGTTGTTCTTCCCCTGATTTTGGGTTGTTGCATGTGCAAAAATATTTTGGTATTGCTACTGAGTTGTTTTGGCCATTCCGGGGCCAAGAACAACTCGGAATCATCTTGTTTGACTTGAGCTGAGTTCACCTTCTCGTTTGGGGTTGTCTTCACCTTGTTCACAAAGCTGTGAACTATTTGTTTTACTACGGCATGCAGTGGTTGGTCTTCAGACTATTGAGAGTGGGATTAGAGGCTGGGTATGCTTGTGAAACTGGGGTTTGGAGCCACTCAGACAGAGTGAGAATGTTGGCTTTCTTATCCACAACCCTTGAAGATTATTGCAAAGGGAAGTCAGGGCCTGAGGGACTGTGAAGAAGAGAAAGGATTGATTCCTGGTTTTGGTTGTGTGGATGTCTTAGAGGTCAGGGTTAACTCTGGTGTAGGCATACTTAGCTCTCCATTAAGGCCGCCATCTTAGAATTTAGCATTTCCTAGTTCCTTGACGGCCTCATAAACCCTATTGTGGGGGGGCTTGGATGATTTGTGTACCTTGGCTATGTGTAAGCCTGCTTTAACCCTTATTCCTTGAGGAATCATGCCCAGCTTGGGGGTGGAAGTGTTGTTGAGAGATTGATGAGCAGCCTGGCCTATGGTTGGGTGGAATGTTGCAGTGATGTAGCTGGTTGCGGGATGAATTATGTTTAAGATAAGTATTCTTGACTATTTGATCTCTACATTTATATTTACTGATTAATGGATATAATGAACATGTGGTATGCTTGAATGAATATATGTTTGCTTCCGTTATGTATATGAAGGATTATGCATCATAGTATGTTTTATGTTTAAATCTTTTTATTTCAACATTATATGCATGTTCATGTTCATGGGGCTATTGCCCAGAGGTTTTTGATGGTTTGGTAGCATCCTCTTCGCCGGTCAGAGGGTCGGGGATGTTACAGTATGTTATCAGAGCCTAGGTTACAGCATGGGCCTGAATGGGCCATGAAAGATCAGTAAGCAGAGGCAAGTTTCCTACTGCCCAGAAGAAATTAGGAAAAATATAAATTTCAAAAAAAAGAAATTTTTTCTTAAGTGTTGGAACCATCGGCTCATCGGAAAACTTAGTGCGAATTTCTTCCGATGCAGTGGAAAAGATAGTCTGAAGGTCACCCGACATATGGCAATTGGAAGAAGATTGCAGAAGGAATTGTGTTCATCACCGTCATCCCATCAAAGGACTAAGTGTGAAGGTCCTCCGACGGAGCAGAAGTGTTAGCCTGAAGCTCACCCGCAACGGAGAGAAATTTCAAAAAAATTCAAAGTAGTGGAATCATCGGCGATCGACAATGATTAGTTGATCACATCGTCGATGCCTAGATGATAAAGTTGTCGACACGGCGAAAATTAGTTGAAGGATCATCTGATATAGACCCAGCGTTGGTGGAAAATAGGTGATGAGGTGGCCGCTGTGTCAATGGAGATCAGCCGAAGCGTCGACAAAGTTTAGTTGAGGGAGCGCCGAGACTTTCGGCAGAAAATAGAAGAAGTTGGGGCCGATGAAGGGGCGGTAAAAGGAAGGAAATTTTGCCGAAAATAAATTTTTTTCAAAAATTTTGACTAAGTGCTGAAAACATCGGAAAATCTTAGCTGTTTGGACCGCCGATGCTGTCGGTGAAATTTAGTTGATGGCGTAGCCGTCGCGGTAGTGAACAAAGAAGGAAGTTTTGGCGAAGGTTAGTTGATGGGATCGATGGAAAATAGGTGAAGGTCGAGCCACTGTTTTGACAGAGATCTCCTGAAGATCATCGAAACGACGATGAGAAATAGGGGATGAAGGTGTTGATGCGACGGCGAGAGTTAGTGGATGGGAGCACCGATGCAGAGGAAATCACCGGAAGGAATCCAAAACGGTGAAGGAAGTTAGTTGATCAAGGAGTCGATGCGGCAACGGATACGGAAGTAATTTTTCTGAAAATTTTTCTAAGTATGGAAATCATCGGAGAAAAATAGAGGATCAAATCGCTGATGAACGTCGAAAAAAATTAGTCGATTGTGAGTCCGTCGTTGCTGCTACCTAAAGAACTATCCAACCGATGCATAGTGCTTCCGACTACTGATGCGTCGAAAGAAGTAAGTTTTTTGTGAGTGCGGCGTTGCAGCTGTCAGTTGAACTGTCGTTCCGACGGCTAGAATTTTTTATCACCGATACGGCAGAGAAGATTAAGGGACCAGGTCGCCGATGAAAGACATCGAAAAAAAAAGGGTTAGATTATCTTGCACCATCATTGCAGATGGCTAGACAACTATGCTTCCGATGGGTAGAGACTCCGACGCGGCCGAAGACAAGGTAAGAAGAAAATTCAAAAATTTTCTCTAAGGCACGAGATCATCGGCCATTGGGAAATGTTAGTGGATCAAATCGCCGATCAAAAAAGGTTCAATGAAGGTGAACCACAGTTTCAGCTTCCTAGTCAACTATCCATCCGATGTCATAATGAACAACTTCTACGACCGCTAACGACTGCCCCACGGAGACCATAGTGACTATGTTGCCCACCGTTGTGGCCACATAAAGAACTAATCACCTGACAAGAAGTGCATATGAGCACCAATGCCGCAAGGGACTAGTCGCTCCGACCACCGACAAAGTCGTGAGCTGCGAAAGACATAGAAAGATCGTGGGCCATCGTTGCGAAAGCCAAAAGGACTAACCGTCCGATGCATAGGGAACCCGGCCCCCAACACAGTGGTTAGTTTATGTTATCACCGATGAAGTTCAGAGTGATAGATGGTTATGGCCCCAATATGGCTGATGAAATTAGACCAACGGATCACCAATAAAACTCAAAATAGTAGACCACTACAAACTGATACAGCAGAAGAAAATAGACAAGCATCCCGCCAATACAGCGGAGAAAATCAAATGTTCTAGCCGCTGAAACGCCAGAAGGTTAGTGGGAAAAGGACCCTATGAACAGTCCTTGGCATCGCCGATGCAGATCGAAAGATTAGCCCACTAAGGATCCGAAACGTTGGAAAATTAGTCGGGATGAGACCCGATTTTGACAAAGGATAATTTTAGGTTTTTCCAGTGAAAGTTCCAGCAAATATCAGCTAGTGTTCAGTGAAGAATTTCTCATTGGATTTTCAGCAGTTTCAGGGCTGAAAAGGAAGAGAATTCCAGGTGGTTGAGGTTGGCATTTCAGACCAGAATACATTCGATAAAAAGCATCATTTTTGAATTAGTGTGGTTCTCACACCCGAGGTCAGAATGAGGCATGTGGATAGGCGTTGGAAAGCTTATCTAGCAGGGAAAAAGGGAGAGTCACCAAAATTTGAATGCAAAATAGCAAAGTACTAGTGATTGCTTGACAAATAAATGTGCTGCTATCAATATGGACAATCCAGAAATTGCATGCCTAGAGCTAGCAAGACCATGAAGTCAAACCAGTTGTTGTGTGGAAGAGGAGTTCCATGCAAAGATGAGGGACTTAAAAAGGGAAATTTCCTTAAACCCTATCTTGCTAATTATAATTACATTTTATAAGTTCTGTACATAAAATGTATAAGGATATGCCTTGCATGCATAGGATATTACATGATTGGTAAGAGTAGTGAGAACTATACATTTATAATGTACCACTAATGGTAAATATTGCATTGGTGTTAAAATTAGTGGAAGAAAAAAAAAACAGCGACAACCTAGACCTGATTGAGTATGTTGTTGATGCTGATGAATGTGACCAGCAACCCTATGAAGAAAGGGATAAGGAAACAAATCCAGAATCAAAAGTTGGTGAGAAAATTCTGCAATCTCCTGTGAAGGACCAACCAAACTGGTAATGTCAAGGGTGTAAGGTAGGACCCATGAAGGTAAGAGTTTGATTATGAAAAATTGCATGGAGTGGCAAACGTAAGAGGTCTCATATCTTGTGGGTATTTGAATTTTATACTGCATTCATATAGAAATGTGCCATGCCTGTATTATGTTATGATGAGCTTAGTAGCCCAAGGAAAGTAAGCATTGATGATCTTGATTGAAGTAGTCATGGTTAGGCCATGCATGGTATGATTGAATGCATAATATTCCTGAATCAATGCAAGGTAGCATCGAGTGGATATGCATTAAAGGATTTTATAAATCTTGTAGTTATGTGTTGAATGGATGCATATGAAGGGTGTGAGTAACTGATTGTATAAGTATGGGTGAAAATGTTGTGATGCATTGCATGAATGCATAGAGATAGTGTATGTGTTATTATAAATAACTAATGGATGAAATGACGAATTGATCACAATTCTGGAACCATTTCAAAAAACTTTATGCATGCAGGATAGTAAGTGCATGAAGAGGGTAGTCATGATCGATTGACTACCGGAAATGCTCTATGGAAGGGAAAAGTGGTACAATGATACGCTTGTGAAGTAAGAAGTATCTAAACCATTCATTTAAATTGCATAAATGATGTGACTATACCTTGCAATTTCAGTATGATAATGATTGCATGAAGTAAATGAGTTTGGTAATATTGATGTGCTAACAACTGGAAGTATTCAAATTCTATAACTTTGAAAATGCTTCAGTGATTGTTGCAGCAATGGAAAAGGTTATCTGCATTAAGACTTACCAAGTGTTTGGCTGATTGAAGTTCGGGTTTTAGGTAGATTGTTTAGAGCATGGCAATGAGAGTAAGACCATGACAAATGCTAGAATCTACCATGTGAAAGAGCCAAACCTTATGAGAAGAGTCGCATGGCTCTGAAAATAGTTTGTATGCATAATGGGTTGTTAAATTTGAATTTGTGAAATCTGGTTCTAAGAAATTGCTGACAACTACTAATCACTATTGGCTTGCATAAGATTGTGTCAGGAGGATGCATTGTAAGTGGGTGTTCATGTTATGCCAGTAAGCATAAACTTATAATGGGCATAGTAGTACTACTTACAAGAGACCCACAAATGAGGATCATCTCATTACCAAGCAAATCAATTTCTGTACTAGACAAAGTTGCAAATTCCCATTGAATTTAATTACTAATGTCATTGCTTGGTTATGGAACAATCAAATTTGAATTGTATTATCAGATAATGATTGACTATTTGGCTACTTGATGAATGTGCCAGGGGTACACACTACAGGAATATCATGTGTGATGGCCTACAGGAGCCAAACTCCATGGGAAGGTTTTCCCTTATCTTGGAAATGGGTTTCGAGTGAAACTCCATTGGACATTTTGGAAATGTCTCATATGCACTACATGTTTGGTAAGCAACATGAGTGAGATGGTATGGATTATGTTGGTAAGACATGTGTGAATGTGAAATGTAAAAAGGAGTTGGGATGGAAAACCGAGGGACAGTCAACTAAGAGAAGGGAGCCCCCATTCCTCCTTAACGAAGGAATATTGTATCAGCAAATGGATAAGTGTTCTATAACCCTAGCTAAGAATATGCATGTCAAATTGTTGAATTCAATATGCAGAACATGTTTTGATTTTATTTCCATTATGACCGATTGCTTGAGTATGAATAGGGCCTACATGGAACACACCAGAAAAGGGTGCACACTTTCTTGATGTTGGATCATGGAAGGGTTTTTCAATATTGACTACACCCTAGGGAGTGGACGCACTCTTGGTGTCTCAATACTTGATAGTGAATGATGTGAAATGTGGTTACAGTTTTAGAGCAATAACACTGATGAATATGCATATATTGCTTGTGTTGAGGCTAAACAGATGTAGTCTGGTGTTGTACACTAAATGGACAATGGCTTGAGCTCACCCTACCTTCTACTAAAAAGCACAGAGAAGGAGACATTCCTGAGGGACTGTCAACTCAAAGAAGGGAGTGGTCTCTTGTGTGATATGGGGTAGTGGAGTTAGAATTCACTACTGGAAATGAAACTTGGAAATAGTCGTTTATTGTTGATATAAGTGCATGTGTTATTGTTGATGGCCTGATAAACCCAACTGTGTTGGCTTCACTGCTGACTAGTTGTTGATATAAGTGTATTGTTGAGATAAATACAGGTGATTTGTTGACGGTCTGATAAACCCAACTGGAGGTTGGCTTGACTGTGCCTGATATATATATATATATGGATGTTGTGAAGTATCCTGCATGCTGGCATAACATCCAAGTCCATAGGCGATCCCAAGGCTTGCAAAGCGCAGCAGGATCCTGTGGACCAATGAGGAAACGCACAATACATATAAGTATTGGATTATTTGGCAATATCTTGCTTAAGAATATACATGTGTATATGATTTGGTTATGATGTTTTAAGCTCTTGTTTTAGAGATAAAAACTGATGACAATAAACTAAACATGTGAATCTATTCAATGTTTGAATATAGGTATCGCTGGGTGTGAGGACTATGAGAGCATCTTAGGGGTGCATGAGGACATGTGACTGTCCTGAAGAGCTCAGAATGAACAGTAATGAAAAAGGTGCTAGTGATACTGTGAAGGTCCTAGCATCCAAGACAAACCATGTGGGGAGGCTCCATATTTGAGAGGTCTAAAATAGACCGGAGACACTAAGTGTAATGACCAAGAGGGATTGGTCCAGCATTCACGGTGAAGTGAAAGAGGTTGAGAGCGTGAAAATCCACAACGATGGTGTGGGTTCCAGGATGGAACAAAACAAAGAGGGGAAAAACTCTTGCACCTCTCTCTTGCCTTTTGATTTTATATATATATATATACTTATGCATTGTGAAAACAAAGGATTGATTGAATGCATGTGTGACTGAAAATAGAATGTGTTTATTCACTTAAAGTAAATTATGAATGCTAGAATGGATAATTCCCTGCCCAAGAATGGACATGAATGAGCTCATGTGCCTGTTGGGAAGGCATGAAAAATATGAAAGTATCCTTGATGAGACTTGGACTGTCATGCCCATTGGGCAATTAATTGACTGATATTAATGCCTATATTATGCTTGGTCTAACAGAATTTCAATGATGCATTTCACAGGTGAGAAAGGTGAAATCCAGTGGTGCACATTGTGGAAATTGAACCCAGTGATAGATTAATTCTACTCACAACAATTATCAATTGATCATGCAAAATCACTCACAAAAGAGACTGAAATTGGAGCTGAACACTAAACTGTATTAACTCAGTGTACAATAGCCAAACCTGTAACATAATAGGTTTCTTCATTAAATAATTACATAAGGGATTCGAATGCATGAGGAGCAATTCGAAACTAGCATAAAGCAGGCTTACTAAAATTAAGCAAATCCCCCATAGGTGCAAAAAGATGATCCCAAATCAGTCATGGAGCTCACGAATTGGAAAAAGCGCTTAGGCAAGCTAAAGAGTGATGGAATGAAAACTCATACATGCTTTTCCAAGGAGAAAAGAGTGGAGGATGAAGAGGACAAAAAACTAGTTCACCTCACCTAGTCAAACTTTCCCTATTGCCTTAAAGCACTGAAAAAGCAGGCAATAAAGTAGAAAAAGCAGAAGGGCGCCTAAGAGACCAGGAATAAAGCAGAATTGATTCCTTGAGGTTTCCCAAGCACTACATGGGTCAAATTAGGCAAGTTGGACCACTATGGATAGGTAATTGACAACTTGCATAAGGTGGGACACATGAACTAGGCAAATAAGACAAAAATAATTAAATTAATGTCTAAGGTAGCTAACTATGGGTTGATTATTCTAACACCCCCCCTTAAGCCTGACTTATGAGTAATATATCAGAAAAATATAGGGCCTAACAACAAGGCTTAGTCACCCTTTACATACTGCATGTCCATACAACCAAGGAAAGAGGCAAAAACCACATGGGAAAATCCTCCCTTAAACATGGACTGTAAAACAAAATTTGGAAATCTTGTCTTCACTCATGCTTCACAACATGATCAGCAATCCCCAGCAGTGATTTGAGATTGCTAAAGGTCTTCTCACAAAATGCTTTGGTGAAGATATCAGCTACTTGTTCTGAAGATGAACAGAAGAGTAGGTGAATGGTGCCATCATGCACAAGCTCTGTGATGTAGTGCATATGGATCTCAATGTGTTTGGTTCTCTGCTTCTGAACTAGATCTTTGCATATTCGAATGGTACTCTGGTTATCACAGTAGATGGTAGTTGAGTACTCTGATTCGAAGCCACACTCTCCAAGTAATCCCTGCAACCATAAACATTGAGTTGTTGCATTAACAACTCCTCTGTACTCTGCTTCTGTAGATGAGAGTGCAATGGAACTCTGTTTCTTACTTGACAAGCTGATTGATCCTTCTACAAGCATGAACACATATCTTGATGTGTACTTTCTGTCTGTGCTATCACCTGCCCAATCACTATCAATAAATCCAATCAAATCAAGATCAAATTTTGCTTTGTAGAAGATCCCATGTGTCCTTGTTCCCTGAACAAAGTTAAGGATCCTTTTGGCTGCTTTCCAATGGATCTTGTGAGGCTGATCCATGTATCTAGAAGCCACACTAAGAAATATCAGGTCTAGTATGTGTCAAATACAACAAACATCCAATCAATTGCCTATACAATGTATTGTTACCATAGGTGAAGAATCAGCTTCTTCCAGCTTCACTCATGAAAGGAAAGGAGTTTTGCTTGCTTTGCAATCCTTCATTCTGAATTTGTTCAGCAAATCCAAGGCATACTTGGACTGGTGCACCTTGATTCCAGCTTTATTTTGAGCAATTTCAAGCCCCAAAAATTGGCTTAAGAGCCCCAAATATGTCATGGAGAAGGCTTGGTTCATTGCTCCCTTCAAGGAAGCAATCTCATCCTTTAAACTTCCTTGAGGCTGCTGCATATATATCTCTTCAGTGAGATATCCATTCAGGAAGGCACATTTTACATCCATGTGATGTACCTCCCATTGCTTTGAGGCTGCAATGGCTAGGTCTAGCCTGATGGAATCCATCTTTGCCACTGGGGCAAAGGTCTCATTGTAATCTATCCCATGAACCTGTGAGTAGCCCTTGGCTACCAATCTGGCCTTGTACTTCAGGGGTGAACCATCAGCAGCAAATTTGGTCTTGTAGACCCACTTACACTGAACTAACTTCCTCCCTGGGGGAAGATCCACTAGCTCCCATGTGTTGCTCTTCTGGAGTGAGCTGAACTCTTCCTTCATGGAAGCTTTCCATCTTGGATATCTTGTTGCTTCTTCATATGTTTGAGGATCAGATTCCACCAACAAGTAGCATTTCTCAACAAACATAGGATCCTTCATGCACAGACCACTCTCAAATTGAGATCTAGTCCTCCTTGGGTCATTGGGATCCCCAGTTAGCTCTCCCGCTGCATGTAGTGTCTTGGCTGCCCATTTTTTCCTTGTAGGGATGTTAGGGTCTGCAATAAACTCATCTCCATCATACAAATCAGAATCATCATGTTCAACAAACTCTTCACTTACTTTCAGAGGTTCAGGTGGTGAAGAGGCTTCTCGAACTTCCACTGCTACAAGGGGTTCTTCTTGAAACTGAACACACCTTTCAATAAAGGCTTTGTTTGTGCTCAAATTTATCAGCTTGTACCCTTTTGAATCTTCAGAGTATCCAACAAATAGACACTCTTGGCTTTGGGGCTGCAAAGCCTTTCTCTTTTCTATTGGAATTCTAGCCCAAGCCCTTGAGCCAAAAATCCTGAAATGGGTCACATCTGGCTTGTGCCCACTCCATGCTTCGAAAGGAGTCATACCTTCAAGCTGTTTATGAGGCACCCTATTTTGGATATAGGCTGCACAGTTTATAGTTTCGGCCAAGTACTTTGGTGGCAAAGTTTTGGCCTCCATCATGCATGTTGCCATCTCCTTCAGTGATCTGTTCTTCCTCTCAGCAACACCATTCTGCTGTGGTGTGTAAGGGATAGAATGCTGCATCTGAATACCTAGATGTACATAATAATTAATAAACTCAGACTTGAAATACTCACCACCATTGTCATATCTGAGGACCTTGAGTTTCCTCCCAGACTGGTTTTCAACCAAAGCCTTAAAGACTTTGAAGAGGCCAAAAACTTCAAACTTGTGTTTCAGGAATTAAACCCAGCAATACCTAGAAAAGTCATCAATGAAAGTCAATGCATATTTGGCCTGACTCATGGACATATGAGGGAATGGGCCAGCAACATCACTGTGGATCAGCTCGAGGGGTGCAGAGGTTCTCTCATGACTAGCTCTCTCAAATTTGTGCTTTGGGTGTTTTCCTAGGATACAACCTTGGCAGACTCCTTTGGAAAATTTTATCTTGGGCAACCCTATGACCATCTCTTTTTCACTAAGATTATAAAGATACTTGTAATTTAGGTGGCCAAATATTTCATGCCAAAGATTTCTTGCTTCATTAGCATGAATCAGAAGAGCAGAGGGGTTTGAGTAGGGTAGGAAGTGTGAGAACATGTATACCTTTTGAGCATGATTTGCAACTCCTTTTGCAATGACTTTACCACTTGAGATCTCTGTGATCTCAACTTCATCAGGGGAGAATATGACCTTCTTAGGAGACCCAGTGTGAGTCATTTGGTACACTGACAAGAGGTTGGAGGCAAGACCAGGCACATACAACACATTGCTGAACTGACCATGATCAAGATCAATCCTCCCTTTTCCCAAACTTTCAGTGAGAGAGTCATATCCCAGTACTATAGGTGGTCCTTTCGACATGTCAAGTGAGGAGAATGCCTCCTTAGTCGAAACCATGTGTCTAGAAGCTCCAGAATCAATGATGAAACTAGGTGAGCTTGATGTGCCAGCAACCAGTGCATGAACTCTCCCTCTGTCTTCTGAACTTGATCCTCCTTCTCTCTTCTTTGAGCTGTCTGGAAGGGAGATGCCATTCTTCTCTAGGTGTTGGGTCAGCATGTCTATTTGCTTTTTCAAATAAGAGCTTTCAGTGTGATTTCCCTTATTATAGTATGCGCACTTGTTCATTTCACCTTTATTCTTCTTCTTCTTGTAGTTCTTCTTGGAACCTTGTGGCTCCTCCAGAGACTGTTTCTTGTCTCTCTTTTTCTCAAGTGTCTTTTTAGCTTTCTTTTTGCTTTTTGAATCCACCTTCGAATCTCCAGGAATCAAAGCTTGATCTTTGGATGGTTTGATGGTGCCCATCATCACCAGCTTGTCTTGTTCTTGTGTGAGAGATTCCATGAAATATGCATGGCTAGGCATATTCCAGGTTCGAGCTGTCAGTTTTGTGGCATAGAAGGTCGAAACAAACACTGAATAGTCAGGGCCAAGCTTCGAGAGAATGGCCAAGACTAGCTGATCATCCTTCTTTTCGATCCCACATTGTTTCAGCTGCAAAACAAGTGCTTTGAACTTGGAGAAATAGAGTTGCAGAGATTCAAAGCTATTGGGACTCAGGGAAATCAGCTCATTTTTTATTTGTTGTCCCCTCATCTCATCTGTCTTTCCAAAAATATCAGTAATATTCTCCCATACTTCATTCGGTGATGTCAATCCATCAAGATGGAAAAGGAGGTCTCTGGAAATACTCAGATACAGGAGACCACAGGCCTCATCCCTCCCATTGTGCCATTTTATCTTCTCTGCAGCTGCATTGGGCTCTACTTCTGTTGCCATAGTCACCCTGTAGAGGCCTTTCACTCTCAACGGTATCTCCATCTCTACTTTCCATTCAAAGAAATTGAAGGGAGTCAAGATGATCTTTTGAGATTGATCCATAGCTTAGAAATCTGTCCCGGCTGTCAGTAGAAGGCTCCCAGTCACTGATGTCAAACCTGCAAAATAATTTTGAAGGATAGAAATTGATCTACAATGGCTATGATACCATGTGGAAATTGAACCCATTGATAGATTAATTTTACTCACAACAATTATCAATTGATCATGCAAAATCACTCACAAAAGAGACTGAAATTGGAGTTGAACACTAAACTGTATTAACTCAGTGTACAATAGCCAAACCTGTAACATAATAGGTTGCTTCATTAAATAATTACATAAGGGATTCAAATGCATGAGGAGCAATTCGAATCTAGCATAAAGCAGGCTTACTAAAATTAAGCAAATCCCCCATAGGTGCAAAAAGATGACCCCAAATCAATCATGGAGCTCACGAATTGGAAAAAGCACTTAGGCAAGCTAAAGAGTGATGGAATGAAAACTCATACATGCTTTTCCAAGGAGAAAAGAGTGGAGGATGAAGAGGACAAAAAACTAGTTCACCTCACCTAGTCAAACTTTCCCTATTGCCTTAAAGCACTGAAAAAGCAGGCAATAAAGCAGAAAAAGCAGAAGGGCGCCAAGGAGACCAGGAATAAAGCAGAATTGATTCCTTGAGGTTTCCCAAGCACTACATGGGTCAAATTAGGCAATTTGGACCACTACGGATAGGTAATTGACAACTTGCATAAGGTGGGACACATGAACTAGGAAAATAAGACAAAAATAATTAAATTAATGTCTAAGGTAGCTAACTATGGGTTTATTATTCTAACACACATTGATCATGGTAGCAGACCAAAAGTTGATGAACTTGGCTGGAAGTATTCTTCAAATGATTTCCAAGACCCAAGAGAATCTTGGAGAGATTCTCAAGATACAGAAAAGGCAAAATGAGATGAACCATCATATTTTGCAAGACTCTATTGGTTTGCAAAAGGAGGTAAAAATCCTTCTGGGGGGAATCCGTAAAGGCAAGGAAAGTGGATCAATGATGGGACATTCGTCCAAGAAATCTATTAAGAAACGGTCAAGGCATGAAGGCTCAAAGGAAATTGAGCGGGTAAAGATGAAGTAGCCAGCGAAATGTTGGAAATGCGGAGGACATCATTTACGACGGGACTGCCCAACAAGGGAACATAAAGAGGGCAGCAGCCACAAAGTCCCTTGACTTGAGGATGATCCGAAAGCTAAGAACTAGCAAGAGAAGCTCGTGGAAGCCAAGGGGCTTGGTCCTGAAAGTTCAAGTAAATAATTGAATGTGGGACAGATCTGCAAAATTTTGAAATTTTGATGTGCAAATTGTATGTGTATTCCTATGTATCGAAACATCGAGGATGGTGTTATTCCAAGGGGGATGGGATTGTAACACCCTGGTTTTGACCTCATTTGCATTAAAGGTACATGATGTATATATTGTAATTAATCATGGTGAGGAGCTAAAGGCAAAAGCCCCACCATCGATTTGGTTGTGTTATGTTTCGGCAATTGGGATCGTTGTCGATGGTATATCGTGCCATTCGGAACATTATAGTTCTGGCATCATGTAAACATGCAAAATTAATCAAAAACCTACAGCTAGCTATGACGGTGCAACGTTAAATGAAAAGGGAATTATTCCTAAGGTTAATGGGGGGTTTTCTAGCCCGTGGGAGCCATTGGGAGTTTTCCATGTGTCAACCACCCATTAAACTTCTGTTGTTCGATTAGTTGGGAGAAATTATGGTTGGGAAGTTGTGGGTGGCAGGACTGCCATCCTTTGTCCCACGTACACTCCACCAGCGGGCTCGCTCTTCTCACGCGGAGGGTAGGGGGACGGTCACCACGCACTCCACTCTTCCACGATCCCACTTCCTGGGAGATTTTGGGTCTTGCTCACTCTCATGCACAGTGGTTCTTGTTCTTCCTCCCACGGTGATTCATTCTGTTCACTCTCCTTACACACTTGTGGGAAAAGGGGCATGGTCCTCCTCACACAGAATGCTCTCCTTTGTTTTGGGACTCACGCAGTGAGTTGGGAAGCATGTTCTATCATCCATGATTTCCTATGAATGAGCCTTCGCGTTCTGGTTGTGTGTATGTGTGTCTCCATACTGATTTTGGGTTCTATGTATGTGTTTCCCCTGTCCAGACTCAAAATTAGACCTTCGCCTCCATTTGGGGTTTGCTGTGAGTTTGTGTGTTTCTCCCATTGCTGCAGTGGTAAAAGCATGGTTGTTGTTCTTCCCCTAGTTTTGGGTTGCTGTGTGTGCAAACATCTTTTGGGATTGTTGCTGAGTTGTTTTGGCCATGCCAGGGCCAAGAACAACTCTGAATCGTCTTGTTTGACTTGAGCTGAGTTCACCTTCTCGTTTGGGGTTATCACCCTATTGTCTTCACCTTGTTCACAGAGCTGTGAACTATTTGTTTTACTGCGGTATGCATTGGTTGGTCTTCAGACTATTGAGAGCGGGATTAGAGGTTGGGTATGCTTGAGAAACTGGTGTTTGGAGCCACTCGGACAGAGTGAGACTATTGGCTTTCTTCTCCACAACCCTTGAAGAGTATTAGAAAGGGAAGTCGGGCCCTGAGGGACTGTGAAGCATAGAAAGGACTGATTCCTAGTGTTGGGTGTGTGGATGTCTTAGAGGTCATGGTTAACTCTAGTGTAGGTGTCCTTAGCTCTCCATTAAGGCCACCAGCTTAGCATTTAGCCTTTCCTAGCTCCTTGGCGGTCTAATAAACCCTACTGTGGGGGGGCTTGGATGATTTGTGTACCTTGGATATGTGTAAGCCTGCTTTGACCCTTATTCCTTGAGGAATAATGCCCAGCTCAGGGGTGGCAATGTTTCCAAGAGATTGATGAGTACGCTGGCCTATGGTTGGGTGGAATGTTGCAGCAACATAGCTGGTTGCAGGACGAATTCTGTTTAAGATAAGTATTCTTGACTATTTCATCTCTGCATTTATATTTACTGATTAATGGATATAATGAAGGTATGCTTGAATGAATGTATGTTTGCTTCCACTATGTATATGAAGGATTATGCATCATAGTATGTTTTATGTTTAAAGCTTTTTATTTCAGCATTATATGCCTGTTCATGTTCATGGGGCTATTGCCTGGAGGTTTTTGATGGTTTGGTAGTGTCCTCTTCGCCGATCAGAGGGTTGGGGACATTACATTTGTGGTATCCTTGGCTATGTGTGAGCCTGCTAGTGTTCCTTATTCCTTGTGGCAATCATGCCCAACTCGGGGGTGGAAGTGTCACAGAGAGATTAAGGAGCACACTGGTCTATGGTTGGGTGGAACATTGCAGCGAGACAGTTGGTTGCAGGATGAGCTTCTTCATAACATAAGTATCTCTGTGTTAATATTTGCATTGTTTTTGTTTACTGAATTACAATGAAAATGGTGAACATGTGTATTATGCCGTTGTATGTTAAATATTTATGCATTTGTGGATGTATGAGTTCAATGCATTTCATTTTATCATGTGTATGTTCATGGGATTTAAATTTCCAGGTTAGATAGCAGTAATAGTCTTATCCTCTCTCTGGTAGAGGGGCGAGGACGTGACAGTGTGATATCAGAGCCCACGTCTCAGCGTGGGTCTCAATGGCCCAAGAAGAGAAGCTGACAGAGGCTAGAATTACCCTCTATCCAGTAGAGGAAAAATGTGAAACACAGGAAAATTTTCAAAATTTTCCTAAGTGTTGGAAGTTTCACATATCGGCTCAGTTGGCCAAGTTCTACCGATACAGTGTCGGTTGAACTGGTTGAGTTGAGTCGATGGCGTCGGCAGAGTTCTGCTGAAACGTATTGGGAGAACTCGTTGATTTTCACCAATACATCTCGGCAAGGGTGTCGAGATCGCCATCGAAAAACTTTGGTAAGTTTTTCTGACACGCATCGAGTGGACTTGGCAAGTTAAGCTGATGGTAGGATGAAGAAAAGAAATTTTTGAAAAATATTCTAAGTGTTGAAAATCGGGTAAAATTGGAAGAGTCTTCCAATGCATCTCGGATAAGTTTTTGATGTATCTCGGCTGATTTCTTCCGATGACAAGGAAAGAAGGAAAAATTTCTTGGATGAGTTTCCGGTGTGTCTCGGACGAGTTTTTCCTATATGAGTCCGAAGGACTCGGTAAGTTTTTTCGATACATCGCAGAAAAAAAAATCGATTTTTCCAATCGGAAGAGAAATGAAGACTTACCCGACACATCGGAAGAGTTATCAACAGTGACCCGATGAAGCGGATGACTCTTCGAAAGGGATCCGATCGGATGAGTTTTTTGAGTTCATCTGACACATTGGGTTAGAAACTTGAGTTTTTTCCGATCAGATGGGAAAAGCCGAGTTTCCATAAACAGAGAATTTCTGCAGGTTTTCAGTAGGATTTATATGAAAAGTCATTCTTTGTGAAAAGAAAATTCTATGACTTAACAAAGTTGTCAATATATGATGTTTCCAATGTAGGTAAGTAATGTATGATTCCTATGAGTGTTATGCAGCTAACAATTGTGTTTATTAACACATTTTGCAAAATCATAGTCACCTTCAAAGGCAATATTCTAGATAGTGCAGTTCAATAAAGTGAGTTGTGGTTTAGCCATGAGAACCTTCAACATGAACGATGCACAGGATCCCTCTGTGCATGAGGAGGATGCTATGGAATAAAATGTTTGAGTTGGAAATGCTGAGACAGAGTCTAATGGGAGAATATTTCAAGATACTCCCCCATATTTTACAGCCACCATGTGAAGCCTAAGGGTGGAGATGCAAAGTTACAGGGAAAATAATGAAAGATTGGTTAAGGCTAAGGAGGAGTGGAATCAGCTGAATGCATCCATGCTACAGATTATAACAGACATCCAGAGGAGAATGAACTCTGGGGACTGGATAGTAAGACCGGAAGGTAGTAAGAGCAGTACCAAAAGAAGGAAGAGATTTCCTAGTGGGTCATCTGACTCTAAAAGATCCACTGGAAGTTCAAGTTCTTCATCTCACAAGGATGAAAGGAAGAGGCGTTACCATAACCATTCACATGATGAATTTAAGAAGGCAATGTCGCCTACCTTCAATGGTGAGGTAAATAATGGACAAGAAGTTGAAGCTTGGCTTCTTGGGATGAGAAAATATTTCCAAGTCCAAGACTACTCTAGAAATATGAAGGCTAGGGTAGCCATCTTCAATTTGACTAGAAGAGCATCCATATGGTGGGAGCACTCCAGGCAAGTAAAGAAGATCAATGAAAGGAATATTGTTTGGAAACAGTTCCAAAAGTATTTCAAGCAGACGCACCTCTATGACAGGTACTATGATGATAACATTAAAAAATTCCATGAGCTAAGATTGGGACAGTAGACTATGGAAGCATATTCAAACAAGTTCATAGAACTTTTGTGGTATGTCAGATACATCAAAGATGAGAAGGTGAATATCCAGTGGTTCCTAAGTGGATTGCCTCATTCTTACAAGGAGGGAATTGAGTTTTACGAACCTAGAACTCTTGAAGAAGCAATAAGGAAAGCCAAGTATTGCTATGAGAAAAGAAAAAGGACAGGAAGAATGAGAAGTATGACCAAAGGAAGAAAGGTTTCAAACCTTCTAACTTCAGGAATCAGCAGAAGCAGCCATCCCAAGCTATGAGTAAGCCAGCTAGAGTGGTGGGAGAAAAGCCAAGAGATCCACAGCAGAACAGAGAACCACTCCAATGTTGGAAATGTGGAGGAACCCACATGCGCAGGAATTGTCCACTTGAGAATGAGAATGCAAGGCTAGCTTACAACATTCCAGAGGCAAAAATAATGGGCCAAGTAGCAAGGGTCATCCCTAGGATTTATGCAGCACTGGAGGACCACCAGGCAGATCACCAGTCAACTATGGTTGAAGTTGCAGGTAAGATTATTGAGCAATCTTTTTCTATTGTGATTGACCTTGTTTCTACTCACAGTTACATTACCCCTAGAGTAGTGAAGATTTATGCTTTAAAGAAAGTAAATCATAGCAAATATTGTTTAGTTCAGCTAGCCACTGGAACTAAGAGCAAGGTTAGTGAAGTGGTAGAGAAATGTCCATTGGTTATGAATGGATTGGTCACTTATGTATATCTGAATGTTCTACCACTTGGTTCCCACGATGTTCTCATTGGAATGGATTGGTTAGAAGCTCACAAGGTAAAGCTTGACTATTACAATAATACTTTCGAATGTGTGGATGAAGAAGGGAACCCAATAGTTGTAAGAGCTATTTCAAAGGCGATTTCTGTGAGGCATATTTCAGCAATGCAATTGAAGAAGTTCTGTAGGAAAGGTTTCCAGTTGTATGCAGCTCATATTTTGGAGGCAACAGAGAATGAAATTCCTAGGTTGGAGGACTTTCATGTGTTGCAGGAATTCAGGGATGTTTTTGTTGATGAGATTCCATGGCTTCCTCCAAATAGGGACATTGATTTCATAATTGAACTTGTGCCAGGAGCAGCACCAGTGTCCAAGACACCCTACATAATGAATACACCTGAAATGCTAGAACTGAAGATGCAATTGCAAGAGTTGTTGGAGAAGAAATATATCAGGTCGAGTGTGTCTCCTTGGGGAGCACTGATTATGTTTGTAAAGAATAAATATGGTACACTTAGGTTGTGTATTGATTATAGACAGCTGAACAAATTCACTATGAAGAATAAATATCCTTTTCCTAGGATTGATGACCTCTTTGATCAAATGATAGGAGCAAAGGTATTTTCCAAGATTGACTTGAGGTCTGGCTACCATCAGGTGAGAATAAAGGATGAAGACATTCATAAGACAGCCTTCAGAACAAGGTATGGACATTATGAGTTTGTAGTGGTACCATTTGGTCTCACAAATGCACTAGCTACATTTATGTGCCTTATGAATAGTGTCTTCAACAGGTATTTGGACAAGTTTGTTCTTTTTTTCCTTAACAACATTCTTATTTATTCTAAGAATGAGGAAGAGCATGAAGAACATCTGAGATTGACATGGCAATTGCTCAAGGATCATCAATTGTAAGCAAATTTGAGTAAGTGTGACTTTTATAGAGATAGGATTCATTATTTGGGTCACATTATCTCAGATGAGGGTATATCCATAGACACTGAGAAGATTGAGGCCATTATGAATTGGCCTACTCCAAGAAATGTGACAGATGTAATATCTTTTATGGGGCTTGCAGGATACTACAGGAGATTCAATGAGGGATTCTCCAAGGTTGCACATCCAGTCACTTCTTTGAAAAAGAAGGGAATAAAGTTTGAATGGACACCGAGGTGTGAAGAAAGTATACAGCAATTGAAGAATCTTCTCACAAGTGCGCCAATCTTGAAGATTGCAGACCCAGAAAACGATTTTGTGGTGTGTACCAATGCATGTGGTCAAGGGCTTGGAGGAGTCCTTATGCAAGACCACCACGTGATATGTTATGAATCAAGAAAGCTGAAGGAACATGAGAAAAACTATGTCACTCATGATCTAGAACTTGCAGCCATAGTACATGCTCTTAAGATGTGGAGGCATTATTTGATGGGAAGAAGATTTGAGCTAAGGACAAACCATTGTGATCTGAAGTATTTGTTTGATCAACCTACTCTAAATGCTAGGAAAGCTAGATGGCTGGAGTTTTTATGTGAGTTTGATTTTGAAATCAAACACATAAAAGGAAAATAGAATAAAGTAGCGGATGCACTCAGCAGGAAGATGCAAGAAATGCATGTGGCATCTCTTAGTATTTTCCAGTTAGATTTGAGATAGCAGATTGTTAATCATACTGTTGGAGATGAGTTGTATGAGCAAGTAAAAGACAAATTACAGCAGCAAAGCCTTGAGAAGAGGTATGAGGGATATAAATTGGAAGAAGATGGACTTCTTACCTATAAGAATAGAATTTATATTCCAAATGTAGCAGATTTGAGGAGAGTTGTTATGGATGAAATCCATCGAGCTCCATATTCTGGTCACCTAGGATATCAGAAGACAATTGCTACAGTCAAAAAGCAGTACTTCTGGCCAAGAATGAAAAAGCTCATGGATTGAATATATTTCAAGGTGCATGAAATTTCGGCAGGTGAAGGTTGAGCATCAACACCCAACAGGTTTGTTGCAGCCTTTACCAGTTCCAAAATGGAAATGAGAAGTTATTTCCATGGATTTTATTACAGGATTTCCAATGAGAGACAACATGATTCCATCATGGTTGTAGTGGAAAATTTGACAAATGAATCACATTTTATACCGGTTAAGTCTATGCATAATACCGATGACATTGCAAAGATCTTCACGAAGGAGATTTTCAAATTGCATGGATTTCCTAAGCCAATAGTCTCTGACAGGGATGTCAAGTTCACTTCCAATTTTTGGAAGGGTTTGTTTGCAGGGTACAAAGCTAAAATTTAGCACTGCCTACCATCCTCATACTGATGGTCAGATAGAGAGAGTGAATCAAGTTCTTGAAGGCATGCTTCGCATGTATGTGATGGACAAACCAACCAAGTGGGAAGATTATTTACACTTGGTGGAGTTTTCTTATAACAATGGATAGCAAGCATCCTTGGGGATGAGTCTGTATGAATATTTGTATGGTATAAGGTGTAGGACACTAGTGACATGGGATAATCCAGTGAACAGGGTTGTGCTTGGTCCAGAATTGCTCAAGGAGATGGACCAGGAGGTTGTAAAGATCGAGCAGAATCTGAAAGCATCCCAGGATAGACAGAAAAGCTATGCAGATAAGCATAGGGTGAACAGATATTTCAGTGTATGGGATCATGTTTACCTTAGAGTGAGGGAAAAGAAGAGTTCCTTGAATCTTGGAAGTTGTTCCAAGATGTCGCCTAGATATTGTGGGTCGTTTGAAGTGCTTGAAATAATAGGGCCAGTTTCATATAGACTTGCATTTCATGCTAGCACTAGAACTCATAATGTTTTTCATGTTTATTTGCTTAAGAAATATGTACATGATCCTAACCATGTGATAAATTGGTATTTTCAGGTGGAACCCAAGGGAGAGTTCCAAATCAAGCCAATGCGCATCCTCGGCAGGAAGGTCACCATGCTCTGGAACTGAGCCATAGGGAAGGTAAAGGTGCAATGGGAGCACTACGGTCCTTAAGAGGCTACATGGGAGATGGAGGATTCCATGTGATTGGCACATCCATTTTTGTTCAATTCTGTGGAGCATTGAGGCAGTACCAGTGTAGCATTTTTGTTCAATTTTGTAAAGCACTGCGGACAGTGTTGTTGAAGGGGGAGGGGAATGTAACACCCCATTTTTTACCCTGTTTTCATTAAAAATGTATATGATGTTTATATTGTATTTAATCGCGGTGTGTAGCTAAAGGAAAAATCCCCACCATCAATTTAACATTTTATGTTTCGGTGATTAAAATCGTTGCCAATGGTATTTCATGCTAGCCCGCACATTATAATTTTAGCATCATGTAAATATGCAATTTAATTAAAAACCCACAACCAGCTATGTCAATGCAACAAATAATGAGATGGGGGCATTATTTCCTAAGGATAAGGGGGAGCGAAATATTTAACCTTTGGGGGCCAATGGGGAAAAGCCAAATGTCATTGGGAGAACCCATCAAACTGTCAACCACCTTTCTTGTCTCATTCACCCAATCATTTAATTCTGCTAGAAATTGGTTGAAGTAGTTATTGCATGGGGATGGGAAGAGTATGGGCAAGAAAAATCGAATTTGGGGAAAACCCATTTTTGGGGAAAAACATTTTTGACTTTTGGGGCAAGTTAACACCCAAAAATGCATGCCCATTTGGCCATACACCCATGTCCTCCATTTCCTCACGTAGGGGAAGCTTGAGAGTTGTTTTACCTTCATGATTTTGTCTGCAGTGTGTTCTTCATTCATGATTTTGTCTATAGTGTGTTCTTCATTCACGATTTTGGAGCTCCTGGGCACTTCACTCGCATTTTTGGAGTTGTTATGCATTCCCCATCCACATTTTTATAGTTTCCTTCATTTTCCCGATGACTAGGAAGTCATATTTGCAAAGCTTAGTGCCTTGGCTCTTGGCTTGATGTTTTTGTTGTTGTTTCCCAGGCTGGGAATCCATTTTTGCAATGCCCAACTAATTGGAGAAGAGGCCATGATTTCTGGGTGTCTGTGGAGGCCGTTTTTTCCCACGTGAAGCCAATGAACATTTGGTGAAATCGATTTTGGCTCCTGGGGCTGTTTTACCCACTTACCATTTTTTATTTTAGCTACCATGACATTTTTGTCCATGCACAGCACTATAATTGTTGTGTATTGAATTCGTTTTTGGCCACGTTAGGGCCAAAACTTCCCTAGGATACGAATTGCTATTAGGGGGTTGTTTTCACCCACCTTGGCAATTCATTTTGTTGCAAAACTGTTTTCCTCAACCCAGAAATTGTGTAGATTGTTGTGTATGAATTTTTGCTTTGGTCTGTATTGAATTGGGAGTGGAAATGGGGCTTGACCAGCTTGAGAAACCTAGTGTGTGAAGGAACCTCACAAACAGATCTAGGGGGCTGGTTTTCTTCTTTACACACCCTAAATAGCACTGGAAGGGATGCTATATCCCGAGGGACTGTGTAGTAGAGAAGGGGATGCTTTCTTGTGTTGGGTGGGTAGATGTTTAGAATCCAAGATAGATTTGGTGTAGTTTTCCATAGCTTTGTCGAGGAGCTCACTAGCTTAGCAATAAGCCTATCCATCTCATTTGCAACCTGATAAACCCAACTTTGTTGGTTTGGCTGAATTTTGTGGTGTCCTTGGCTATGTGTGAGCTTTCTAGTGTTCCTTATTCCTTGTGGGAATCATGCCCAACTCAGGGGTGGCAGTGTCGTTGAGAGATTAAGGAGCACACTAGCCTATGGTTGGGTGGAACGTTGCAGTGACATAGCTAGTTGCAGGATGAGCTTCTTCATAAGATAAGTATCTCTGTGTTAATATCTCCATTGTTTTTGTTTAATGAATTACAATGAAAATGGTGAACATGTGTATGCTTATGTTATATGTTAAATATTTATGCATCCATGCATGTATGAGTTCAATGCATTTCAATTTATCATGTGTATGTTCATGGGATTTACATTTTTTGGATTAGATAGCAATAATAGTCATGTCCTCTCTCCGATAGAGGGGCGGGGATGTGACAGGGTCTGTACACATGGACAACGGATATGGAAGGTGTTCATATCGGATGGTTGATATAGCTCCAGATCTGTAAAGGTCGCGTTAATGTCATTCTAACGGTCAAGAAGACACCCTAATGAACAATATGCCTTCCCGATAGATAATTGATTTCCCTGACACCATTTGTGACATACCTACAGGATAAATCATCCCCGCGGCAACGCCATCTCGCCAAAAACCAGATATCCATCATGTGGCTGGCATGTGAAATCAGAAAGTATCGTGAAAATCTAAGAGGTGGAGCAGCGAATCTGATCTCCAAACAAAGCAGGGAAAACATGGTAAAATAATTATTATATATTGTCGTCACAGGAGCGAAAGGGAAATAAAACGTCCAGTTCATATGCCTTGAAGCATATGGTCGACCATGCAGGATAACACCCGAAGCATTTTCTAGAGCCAATAATGAAATGCCATAGTAGATGAGGTGTGACTAGATCTCCAGCAAGAAAGGAATCCCTCGGCTCATGTGCTCGCTCATGTTGTCACCAGGCTACTCGACGATGAAGTGTGTGAGAATGCTGACAGGTCATACCCGTGTCCATTTTTCCAATCCTATTTAAACACCACATTCTATATTCATTGAGGTGCATAGGATGAGCTAGTGTAGAAACAAAGCTCAAAGTATCATTTTGTTGGAGGTTCCCAGAATTTTGAGAAATTTGAAATGGTGATATGGTTCAAGAAACTTGTCAGTATAGGTGTGTTGTTCGTTTGTGAGCTTGATTCCACCTCATCTATTTCCCTGGTTATTTTACACCAAGGAAGCGCCAACCATTGGGGAAAATACGTCCAGCACTTTGAGAGATACACCTGTTTTTAGATAGCCATACCTCCAGCTGCATGGTGCATGGGATTTTACGTCCCGTGGGTGTCCCTCCAAAACCTATGGATGCAATCTCCACCTCCAAAGCCTCGACATATGATGATAGTCACTAGCAATTCTCTATGGGAGTGAATGCTCATACTAGAGCATCAGGGGTCCAAATTATTCATCATTGCTTTCATGCACCCCATCCACAAACTTTTTTTGAGGTGGTGAGGAGGTTGAAGACACACCCCACTGTATTTCCTACAGGAGAACCTGCCTCATGGGAGGTGAGGAGTACAAGAATGACAAGCCACTGTAGAGGCTTGTTTCTGCCAGAAGAAATGCGGCCCTTCTTCAAGTACCCTTGTACAACAGTTTTACCCAGGGAGGGGGAATCTATGAAGGGGGTTGAGCACGAAAGAGATATAAACTCCTTTTCCATCTTTGAGCCCATGTAGAAAGGTGCCTTTGAGTATGGAATTGACATAAAGGGAGATGGAAGGAAAGCACGTTTTTTACTCGACAAATAGACAAATGGTTTGAGCCCAGTAAGAAAGGAGCCACCCGAAAACATCTTGAATCATATTTTTCAAGGCCATCGAGCTCAGAACTAGAAGCGTCGCACTGTCATCCAAACCGAGAAGGCGCATTTGCTCCATGATGTTTGTTTAAATATATGTAAGCCGTGGCAGAAGTACCACGCTCTAGTTGTTAGTGTTTTGATTATGACTATAAACAGTTTTCGGTCCTATTTCGAGGATTAGCCTCGGGGTTCTGAGATATTATAAAAAGCTCACCGTCGAGGGAGAGACGGTTGGGTTTTCAAGAGCAAAGAGGCTCTTCATTGTAATGGGTTTCAAGTTTTTCAGTAGATGAATGAAAATTGCATAGGAGGAAGGTTAAACATTTCATGGAAGAGATTCATGTGCCATCTTTTTCTTCAATAAGTAATTTCTTTATGTGACTGTTTATCTTGTTTCCCACTCCATTTTGTATTTTCTTTCATGCTTGAGCATTAGTGTATATGGGCCGGAATTCATCTTGCATGCTCTAGGTTCATTGTTCAAGCATATTCAAAACATTTTCTTCTAAAGTCTTGCAAAATTCACCCTAGTTAGGTGCTCTATTTGATGGGATGTCTCCTTCTGTCTTCTAATCAACCTGCTAATACCTCCAGATTAACGAAAGGGTGCCTACCTTGCCTCTGTCCATAAACCTTCAGAATTACTACCTCTTGCAACCTACTTCAGACCTGATTGTGACTCCATTGCCCAATGGTCTCCTCCATGATTTTCCCACCAAACTTTATATAAACAAACTTGTTCTATTCAGAAATCTGACCTTCTGACTGTATTTGATCGAATATCTTGAGTATGAAAACTTTGTAAATAGTGAGAGATCCCTCTCTAACTGTATTAGGTCAGAAATATAGTCTAAAGTGGTTCAAATGTTACCTCGAGATCTACCTTTCCACAACCTAGGTACATTCTGAGTGTTAACAAACTAACGTTTTTGTCGGGGAACAAAGTTTCAAATCTTCCCTGGGTATGAACGACATAGTTTCAAATTTGATTGTTGATGGTGAAAAATGGTCAAACATCAAGAAGTTTGTGCATCTTTCACCTGGTGACTCCACTCTCATAGAATCTAGCTTTCAGTGACTCCACTGGTGACATGATCTAGAGATCAAGTTTTCAAAGAGAACCGGCAGACTCTACTGGGGAAATGACCTCATTGTAAAAACATGGAAATGCATGATGAAAAGATAAGGTACTCAAGTTTTAGTTTTCTCCAAGATGTCTTATCTGTTTTTGTAATTTTTTTCCTATCTTTCATAATCTTGTCAAAACAGTTTTCCATTGTTCATTGCACTCAAAACAAAACCATGAATTTACTCCTGTATATCCTTCTTTACGAACTGAAAGTATTTCATCTTCTCGTACATTTGATTTTGATCAAGATCCTTAATTTGAACCACATGACAATAAATATCACAGCTTGTGGGCCTCATGAAACCATAGTTGATATTACACCCATTCCGCATAGGTTTGTTTCTTTCAATATCCCTAACCAGTACATACCACTTCACTTACCTCTTATTCTTCATGATTTCCCTACAAAGTACTACAAGTACCTTCCTAAGTTTGATGGAGAATCCAAGAACCTTACAGTTGAGAAACATTTACAATCCTTTGAGCATTTCCTTGACCTCCTTGAAGTAAAACATGATGATGTTTGCATGAGGGATTTTTCCCAATCCTTGCAAGGATATGTTAAGGAATGGTTTAAGCACTTGCAGCATGAATCCATTAGTACATGGGAAGATATTTCTAACATCTTTTTGAAATTTTGGGGTAAGCGGAGGTCATCGGACCAAATACTTTCATACTTTTATTCCATGAAGAAACAGGAGGGTGAAACCATGTCTATTTTTAACAGGAGGTTTGCAAGCTTTTATTATAACATGCCAAAAGAAATCCAACCTCTTGAAAATGCTACTAAACTTTATTATGCAACTACCTTTCCTCTTGAATTGTCATTTCTTCTTTTGGAGAGAAATTCAGTCACATTGTAGCACATGTTTATTGATTGTTTGGAGGTTAAAGACAATCTTAGGATGTCTAAAAAAATTTCAGACCAAGACAGTGGTGATAAAATGGAAAAGAAATTAGACTTGGTTGAGCAACATAAACAAAAAGAAACATTCTCTGTACATCTCAAACCTTCTCGTAGTAAACAGAGAAATGATCAGCCCAATGAGGTAAAAGAAGAAGGTTTTACTAATTTGTTTTCTGAATATTGCAATCAGCATATTACAAATCCTATTAGTGGTGATTTTAAAAAGGATTTCAGTATGTCCATATATGATGAATATGAGGATGAATACTTGGATGTTGTACCCAAAAATCCAGCTATAAATTTTGTAAATTCAAGGCCTGTTAGTGAAGAAAATCTGACTGTAATCCAAAGTCAAAAGGCTGAAAAAAGAGAGGATAATGAGTGTACTGAAGGTGACAGTTTACCTTTGTGTTATTCTTCATTTGAACTGATAAGACAAAGACTTAAATCCTCTAAGGAAAAACAGAAATTTGGGGATGTGGAAAATTGCATAAACTTCTTAGAAGTGGAAGATGATGAGGATGAACAATCATGCAGTCAATCTCAGCATGTGGAAAAATCAATGGTTTGCAAAGAAGAATTAGATTACAAAGAAAGAGGTAAGGGTTCTCAAATAAATGCTTCTTTTAATCTTTCACATTCAGAAATTTCATCTTAAGAAGAAGGATTTTGTTTGCGTGATTCTATTGGAGAAATGAATGATATTCGTGCTGAAGCATATAAGGAAGGTGAAGTTTTAAATTCAGAAATTTTGAATGAAATTGTAGATATTTCATTTAAAAACAGTCATAAGAGTTCCTTTCAAAGTTATTTTGAAGATCAGTTTGACAGTATGCAAGAGGAGTTACTTTTTGGACAGCCTTCTAATGACAAGCATGTAATTGAGTATTTTGAAATTTGTCATGCTTTTTATGATCCAGTAGCCAAGTACATGGATATATTTTTCAGATGGGGTAGTTGGTTATGTGTTTGCAGCAAAGGACATACTTTTCATCATAACCTTTTGCCATTTTGTTCCTATATTCTAATTTCAATCAAGCATGAGGAAGAAACAGAATTATTGGATAAATTGCTTGATTGGCTTCATTGGAAGTCAGGTTTTGGTTGATTGGGCATTTATTCTCAGTTAAGTAGGATAGGTAGGTATGAATAAGCTTGACATGGCAAGCATTTCTTTTAGCATTTTTAGTTTAGTTTCATTTTCTAGTACAGTTCAGTTACAGTTGTTTTCAGTCTTCGTAGTATGGCCAAGTGACAGGTTACAGGTTGACAGAGTGGGATTTGTTCGCAGAATGGTTTCAGTTGATGGTTATATGTTAGAACAGGTTGAGGATTTCAGAGGAAGATTGGGAGCAACCCAATGGATCTGGAACCTAGTATACAAGGTTCTTTTCTACCTAGCAGGGAGGATAGCATCCCTAATGGATCCAGTGTTAGCACCATAGTCGAAAAATTTTGGAGTATTGAAGGGTTTGGGAATTGACCTTATTTGAAAATGTTATGGAGGCACCCTTTAAGTTAACAGGGATGCATGATCATTCGTGATGGATGGTAAGATGATGAAAGGGTTTGGATCCACAGTGGTAGATCATTCTACCTTTGTAATAAGCAGCAGTAGAAATGAGGTAAAGAGTGTCACGAGTCGACGGTTCAGATTCAGGATGGTGAATATCGACAGTGGAAAAACATTTCGCGGATCGAAGATGCAAGGTAGAATGTAGTTTTTAGATCCACGGAGTAGGTTAAATTGGAGCAATGTTGGAGGGTTGATATTGATCCAAAGTTATATCAACGGCGCTGAAGCATTCCACGCGGTGAACTTGCTCGGAGGGAGAAACTTTTTCAAATCACGAAATAGGTTAATCGGCGAGAAAATTGGATGGCTGAGATGAAGGCAGAGGTAGATCTACAGTCTAAAACAATTTCGCATATTGAACTAGAGCGTAGAAAGTTACGATTTCAATCCACAGAAAGTGGTGGGGGCTGCGAAGATCTACGGTCGGAACAAGAGATCATTTTGATCGACGGGTGAGAAGCATTCCACAATCAGAAGTTGCTCATTCGATCAGATCAAAAAGGATTGGTAGTATGTTAAATTTCTCAAGGTTGAACGGTCCTGATGAAGACTAATTATCGATCAACGGTTGACGTTGATTCCTACAAAGTAAGCTATGCAGGTTGATAGTGTAGAGTTTTTATATGAAGATCTTGTATATCGACGGCTTGAATTCAAATAAAGGTAGGTCTATGGGCAAGGTTGATTTTACCAGATTGAAATGCTCATGGAATGTTTGACCTCCCGATCAGCGAAGTGGGTTAAAAAGCGATGACATTCGATGGCATGGATCTCACCAAAGAAAGATCTAGGGTGGATATCTATTTCGCCAGTGGGACTAGCACGAGATAAGTAGCCTTATCAAACTGGTGAAACATCACGGTTCTATACACGTGGAACATGGATATTGAAGGTGTTCAGATCGAATGGTTGAGAAACCTATAGATCTATAAAGGTCGCGTTAAGGTGAATCTGACAGTGGAGAATACTCCCTCATGAATTATCTTCCTTCCTGACAGTTAATCGATTTCCCTGATGCCATTTGTGACATACCTACAGGATAAATCATCCTGGGGCAACGCCATCTCACCCAAAACCAGATATCCATCGTGTGGCTGGCATGTGAAATCAAAAAGTATCGTGAAAATCTAAGAGGTGGAGCAGCGAATCTGATCTCCACACGAAGTAGAGAAAACACGGCAAAAGAATTATTCTGATATCGTTGTCACGGGAGCAAAAGGGAAACAAAACATCCAATCCATATGCCCTGAAGCGTATGGTCGACTATGCAGGGTAATGCCTGAAGCCTTTTCTGCAGCCAATAATGAAATTTTGTAGCAAATAAGGTAGCATGACTAGATCTCCAGCAGGAAAGGAATCCCTCGTCTCATGTGCTCGCTCATGTCGTCACCAGGCTACTCGACAATGAAGTGTGTGATAATGCTGACGGGTCATACCCGTGTCCATTTTTCCAATCCTATATAAACACCACCTTCTAGAGTCATTGAGGTGCATAGGATGAGCTAGTGTAGAAACAAAGCTCGAAGTATCATTCTGTTGGAGGTTACGAGAATTCTGAGAAATTTGCAATGGCAATCTGGTTCAAGAAACTTGTCAGTATAGGTGTGTTGGTTGTTCGTGAGATCTATTCCATGCTCATCTATCGCCCTGGTTTTTTACACCAAGTAAGCGCCAACCATCGACTAAAATACATCCAGCACTTTGAGAGATACACATGTTTTCAGATAGCCATACCTCTAGTTTCACAGTGCCTAGGCTTTCACGTCCCATGGGTGTCCCTCTAGAACCCCCGGATACAATTACCGCCTCCAAATCCAGGCACATGATGATAGTCTCTAGCAGCGCTCTGTGGGAGTGAATGCTCGTACTGGAGCATCAAGGGTCCAAAGTCTTCATCATCGCTTTCATGCACCCCATCCACCAACTTTTTCTAAGGTGGTGAGGAGGTTGAAGACACACCCCCACTGTATTTCCTGCAGGAGAACCCGCTTCATGGGAGGTGAGGAGTACAAGAATGACAAGCCACTGCAAAGGCTTGTTTCTGCTAGAAGCAATGCGGGCCTTCTTCAAGTCCCCTCGTACAACAGTGTTACCAGGGGAGGGGGAAGCTATGAAGGAGGCTGAGTACGAAAGAGATATAAACTCCTTTTCTAGCTTTGATCCCATGCAGAAAGGTGCCTTTGAGCACAGAATGAACACAAAGGGAGATGAAAGGAAAACACGTTACTGACTCGACATATAGACAAATGGTTCGAGCCCAGTCAGAAAGGAGCCACCCGAAAACATCTTGAAACGTCATTTTCAAGGCCAGCAGGCTCAGAAGCAAAAGCATCGCGCTGTCATCCAAACCAAGCATGTGCATTTGCTCCATGATGTTTGTTTAAATATATGTAAACCGTGGTGGAAGTACCACGCTCTACTTTCCAGTGTTTTAATTATGACTGTAAACAGTTTTCGGTCCTCTTTCGAGGATTAGCCTCTGGGGTCTGAGATGTTATAAAAATCTCCCAATCGAGGGAGAGAGATTTGGGTTTTCAAGAGAGGTGAATCTCTTCATTGTAATGGGTATCAAGTTTTGAGTAGATGAATGAAAATTGTAGAGGAGGAACAATAAACCTTTCATGGTAGAGATTCATGTGCAATCTTTTTCTTCAATAAGTAATTTATTTATGCGACTGTTTATCTTGTTTCCCACTCCATTTTGTATTTGCTTTCATGCTTGAGAATTCGTGTATATGGGTTGGAATTCATCTTGCATGCTCTAAGTTCATTGTTCAAGCATTTTCAAAACATTTTCTTATAAAGTCTTGTAGAATTCACCCTAGTTAGATACTATGTTTGATGGGTTGTCTCCTTCTTTCTGGTAATCAACCTGCTAATACCTCCAGATTGAATAAAGGGTGCCTACCTTTCCTCTGTCCATAAACATTTAGACTTCCTTCCTCCTGCAACCTACTTCAGACCTGATTGTTGACTCCATTTCCCAATGGTCTCCTCCATGATTGTCCCACCAAACTTTATACAAACAAACTTGTTCTATTCAGAAATCTGGCCTTCTGACTGTCTTTGATCAAATATCTTGAGTATGAAAACTTTGTAAATAGTGAGAGATCCCTCTATGACTGTATTAGGTCATAAATACAGTCTAAAGTGGTTCTGATGTTACCTCAGGATCTACCTTTCCACAACTTGGGTACATTCTGAGTGTTAACTGGTCATTTGTACCACTGTGTGTTATAAGTTGCACACCATCAGTGAATTCGATCTAAATCTCAAGTCACCACATGTGTGGGTGTTTCCAATCACTCAACCATCGATTTATCATCCAATTGGATATGGGTGTGGGTAAAGGGTGGTCAAACTCATGCCAAACCTATGTAACTGTCCATGATCAACGCGTGCATGTTCATTAAGCTTGGCCACTATATGGGACCTTGGTGGCATCAATGACAACCTGAGGAGATACTCCAAGTCCCATGTTGGAATCAATGACAACTCAATCAACAATCTCCCCCTTTATCATTAATGACAACAACTCATGCTCCCTCGGTGGTCATGCTCCTCCTTTCATCTTCATCTCTCCCCATTTGGAATCAATGGAAAAGGGTGATCACAAATCTGTATCTGAAATTACTGCTAACTGCTCAGTGCTTCCCCTATCAACATACATAGCTAGATCATGATCGAGGGACATGTACTACTTTAATCATTAGAGGAAATTTGGGGTCTTAAATGGGCCTTATAAGAAAACGTGCCAAAATAAGTTTTTTTGAGTTGGAATTCAAGAACCAATAGAATTTCAATAAAATAAGTCAACCATAATGGTTGANTTCTTGTTTCTGGGGTAGCGAGGTCCATCAAAAGTATGCAGTGTGGGTACTCGTTGGATGCGGAATCAAATTCTACATCCAACGAGCTCTCCCGATCAAAATTTGAGTAAAAACACAGGGAGATATGTCGAAAATACAAACACAAAAAGTAGTTTTTTTCTTTCTTCTTCTAAAATTAATCAATGTTATTTTATTATTTTAACTATTATTTTATTATTTTCCTTAGGAGGCCCATTTTAGACCCCAAAATTCCTCTAATAGAAAGAGCCATCAGTTTCTCTCTCTCACCTTTGAGTTCCTCCTCCAAACTCCATGAACTCAAGGTGCTCAAGTTCTTTGAGAGACCTCAGACTTGGATTGACACATGGCAGGCATCTTCTTTACAGTGATCCACTTCATCCATGTTCAACGTTTCATTCTTTTTCATCCATACCTAGGAGTGTCCTTGATTCTGAGTATTTGTCTTTTGAGTTATATTTCTCCCTGCATTATTCTTCTTCCATGGTTCATAATATTTTCTTGTGGATATGTATGAGGCAGTCCTCATAGATTGTCTTCTTGAATTCATGCAATCTTCATCTTTGTGTCCAAAGCAATTGCAACTATAACATATCATAGTACAAAAATATGCAGCAATGTGATGAACATGGTTACATGTCCAACACCTGACTGTGTTGTTCGAACTTCCAATGCTTCTTTTATCATTGAATCTACAATCCATAGCTTTGTGACCAAAATCATTATAGCAATAACCATAGAAATTGTTTTCATACCTAGATGTCTGATTCCATCTTGGAGTTGTCTCTCTTCTGAACTTGTATTGAGGAGCGAGACCAACTTCTTGACGTCTTTCTAATATTCTTAATTCTTATTTTTGTTGTGCAGGTTCTTGACGAGGACATTTGATTTCATTCTTGGACGTACAAGAGCTTGCTTCAGGAGTCTTAGTAGACCAAGTGTCAACCACAAATTTTCCCTTTTCCTTGTTGTATCCAAGACCATATTTGTTAAATGGAGACCTTTGACAATCCAAAATCTTATCCAATATTATTGAACTATTGTTGATATTGACATATGCATCATATTTCTTATCCTTCTTTATGAGACCAACTACCTCCATCTCCAGCTTTTGGTAAGTCTTTTATTTTTCGTCCAACTGGTGGCTCAAGACTTCCTCCATCCTTTTGGCTTCTCTAGCTGAGTCTTCATATCAACATTAGCCTTCCTTGTTTCTTAAAGTTCTTCTAAATCTTCACCGGGATCTTATTTTTCTTCTACTTGACCAATCAATTCAGTCTTTAGTTTTTCAACTTCAATATTCTTGTCTTCTAGTTGAGCCTACAATACTTCATCTGTGTGCTTAAGTTCTACAAGCAATTCTTTCATCATCATGATCTTCTGTTTATATTTATTCAAAGAATCCAATGTTCTCCTTTTAAACCTCATGAAGTCACTCTAATTTAGATTGATTGTGTTCATGAACCAATTGGATTTGAGATCAATATTCAAAAAGGTGTGAGTTATTTCCTTTGTATCTTTTGAAAAGTATTCATCATCTTCTACAATAACATTTTCAATTTCATCTCATATACAACTATTATAATCAAAAGAATCCATACCTTCACTAGATTCCAATTCTTTATTTTCTTCCTCCTTGACATCTTCAGGGGGCTTTACTTTTTTTTTCTTATTTTCCTCTTCAGTGTCTTGTCCTTTCTTTTGGTATTCACTTTCCAATTTGAACCATAGGTCTTTAGCTAAAGTGAATTCCCCTACACTTTCCTTGATTGAGCTTGGAATTCCATCCATGAGGAACTTCAAAGTTGTGATGTTGTCCTTCTTTGGGAAAACCACAAACACTTTCTATAAGTGCAAAATTATATTTACAATTATTTTTGCAAGCTACAACTTGTTGGAGACTTCAATCCCCAAGTTTCTTAGCTACAACTAAAGGATGCTACAACACCCTAGTTTCTGCCTGCTACAACAAACAAGGATGCTACAACACCCTTTTTACCAGTTACTACTGGAAGGAGGATACAACCCTCTGGTTTATCAGCTACTACTTAAAGGATGCTTTGACACCCCATTTACCAGCAACTACTAGAAGGAGGCTACAACCCCCTTGCAGGCATGCAGCCAGCCCTAGCACTACCCTTCCACCCTAATATGTTTTTATTAGACTTCCAGATCTTCTTGTGTCTTCAATTTTGTCACTAGTTTCTCATCACTTCCTTGGTCTTTGTCTTTTGTTGTTGCTGCTACCTGGATCTTGACTACATAGACAATTTACTTCAAAATGATCTTCTGTTTAAATATTCTATCATGTATCTACAGCATCACACCCTTTCAATGAATGTTTCCTTCCAATTTTATCATGCCTCTTCATTCTGGAACACGTCTTTTCACTATCACAACCTTTCATTAATTAAATTTTTGTTTATACTCAGCTTCAGTTAATAATATACTCTACTAAAAATAATGTTTCATTAAATACATATCTTCATCGATCTAATTCGGTTTATAACGCTCTTTTTAGTTTGTCAATCACGCCCTTTAATTATGTTTATTAAATAAATAATACACTCTATTTTGACAGTCAAACTTTATACACTCTATTTGAATAATAAACCATTTATTTATCTTATTTTAACAAATCTGACATTCTTCAACCAATAGCATTATTGCAGATATAATTCTTTGTTTGTTCCTATATCTTCCATGTTTAATTTACAAACTGTTTCTTCACTACCTGTAGATTTCATGTTTATTTTACAAACAGTTTATTCACTACCTGTATCTTTCATGCCATCCTTTATTTTGTTGTTATCCATATCAGCACTTCCTTTGTAGAAGCAGACAGGAACCCCATTGCTTCCTTGTGTGGGAATTCTTCACCATGTGCAGGCATACTTCACAATCATGTGTGGGAATTTAAATACATTGTGCAGGCATTTGTATACACAGTCATACATCATTTTTCACTAATTTGGCAGGCTTGTCTTTTGCACTTGTGAACACCAGATTAAAATACAAGACCATGGCTGGATAGCCAAATCATCAAAGAACATCCCCATACCTTTTGACAAATTTATTGGCACCTTTGGAGGGCATTTGAAAATGTGCTTTCAACCTCCTGCATTTAACACTTATACGGATTTATCAAAAATGACTTCCGCAAATCTCTTCCACAACGACCTTTCCGCATTTATCTTTTCGCAAACTGTCTTTTTGCATTTATCTTTCCACAAACCGTCTTTCCGCAATTTGTGGTTATGCCTTCCTTCCACAATTGAGGGTTGCAGGTTGCGGGGATGCCTTTCAATTTTTTCGAACCAGGCTTCCACATTTACCCTTTTTACAACGATATTTTTTGCAATCGTCCTTTCTGTAATCTGCGGGAACTACTTCCTTCCGCAATCATGATTTCATAATTTCCCTTTCCGCAATCATCTTTCGCAATTAACTTTCCGCAATTGTGGATTGTGAATTACGGGTATGCATTTCCCAAATTTCAAAAACAACTTCCGCAATTATGCGGCTGCAACGTTCTTTCTGCAGTCAATTTGCGTATTGTGGATGTGCCTTCCAACTTTTTCGAAATGGGATTTCGCAAATCTCTTCCCACAACTCCTGTGAACCGTCGATCGCTTACAGAATCCTCCTTGTTCGTTGATAAGCTATCAAACACGGAACTTCACTTTGGCGCTCCAAAATGTTATCTTCCGCGCACATTTACTTTGTGGGTCCTTTCCCCTTCATCAATCTATCTTCTCTCCTTTGATCTGGACCATCCGATTTTTTCTAATTTATTATTTTCTTTGAAATGAGACCATGGTCAGATAGCCACTTCAACAAGCTATAGCCTTGTTATATTTTTATCATTTCAGCAATACGATCTAGGATCTTATCTGAGAGAATAACATGCATAGTAAAAATCACAAGAGACAAGAGACACAAAGAATTTTCCTCGGGGAAACCATAAAGGAGAAAACCCCGCAACTTCCTCAGAGATAGAATGAGCACCAATGGCAGCAGTAAAACCCAAAGACAAAAAAGATGATCTCCACAGTTGTTCTCTCTCTCTCACTCATGCGCCCCAGTGAGTGAGTGTGTGTGTGATAAATAGAGAGGCTCACTCTCTATTTATATTCTTTTGATCACTTCATATTTGACTCTGTTATGTAGGCTCAAATAATCCTAACTCAGTTATGTAGGCTCGAGTAACCACAACTAGGGTACTAATGACCCCACTTACATTAACTCACCAGGGACTACTTCTCTAGGAGATTCTAACAACCCTAGTGCCCCACAACTGCGGGGACTTTAACCCTTGATCAATAAGGAATGTTACCCTCTATGACTTTACATGACTTGTTTACATTACTAATTCTCCCAATAGGAACATCGAGGTACAATACATAAGATATACAAGTGAATACATTCCTAAGTTACAAATACATCAACACTCCCTCTTAACTAGGAAGGTATTCTCTTGACACAATTCATCAGCACAAGTCTTCTTCTCTTGATCATCATCAAATTTGGATCATCACTAGATCATCATCAAATCTGGATCATCACTGGATCATCATCAAAGCTGGATCATCACTGGTTCCGCTATCTCAATCAAATGGTGCTATCTCTCAATTCTACTCGTCACAGGAAATACTATAGATCTAGCCCTTTTTCATGCTGGTTGTAGGCCTAGCCTCCATGTAGGTATTCATCATCTTCAGCACTTATATCTAACCATGGAATGAACCATGTCAGAAAGTCCCACCCAGCATTTACATCTGACCATGGGAGGAACACATCCAAGAACCATGTCAGAAAGGCACGCCCAACACTCACATATGACCATGGGAGGAACACATCCAAAACCCATGTCAGAAGGGCCCATCACTCACATCCGACCTCATCTTGTCAAAAATCCTTTGCACTTACATCCGACCTCATCTTGTCAAAAAGGCTTTGCACTTACATCCGACCTCATCTTGTCAGAAAGGCTCTGCACTTACATCCGACCTCATCTTGTCAAAAAGGCTCTACACTTACATCTGATCAAGTGGGAAAACATCCCGTAATCACATCATAATGGCTCTACACTTATATATGATCATGTGGGAACACATCCTACAATCACATCGGAATGGATTTGCACTGATCATGTTGTCACGTCCCCATGCCCCCGACCGGCGTAGAGGACGCGATCTACTAGCTTTAACAGACCGGGCTAACCGCCCATGAACATGTACAGGAAGTAAAATCGCCTAGAACAGAATGCTTAAGCGAATTTAAACTAAAATATGCACCCAGAATTATTAATCATTCACAGATGCATTTTAATCATCATACACAGCAGAAAATAACAGCATTCAGACATGCATTCATTCAACATGTTC
>LPNX010208145.1:383513-422748 GCA_001517045.1 Pseudotsuga menziesii
AATAGCATTGCCGATCAATGGTGGGGCCTTGGCCTTTAGCTCCGCACCATGATCATTACAATATATACATCATGTACATTTAATGTAACGGGGTCAAAACTGGGGCATTACACATGTGGGAACACATCCCACAATCACATCAGAATGTCTCTACACTGATCATGTGGGAACACATCCCACAATCACATCAGAATATCTTTGCACCGATCATGTGGAAACACATCCCACAATCACATTAGAATATCTTTGCACTTACATCTGACCATGTGGAGCCCAGCCTTCCACCATGTCAGAAAGGCTAACGAACACATCAATTTCCTTTGGAGGGAACCTCGATCTAGAGAACACCAAGCTTCTCTCGGAAGTATTCAAACTTCACTCTAGCCATTTCTAACATAGAATCAAATCAGGGATGATTACGTCCAAGGATAACCTGCGAGCTTCGCCAGGACCAATAACATCCGAGGACAACCTACAAGACCATTTACATCTGAGCAACCTACGATCTTCGCCAATATTTTATGCTCAAACAACCTATCTCATCGTCTATGCTAGAACTCCCTCTTTCAAGGAATCTTGATCTGGATCACAAACTGGAGCTTCATTGCTCCTCTCTGCATCATACAAAAATGCAAGTCAGATCAATCAATTCAAATAGTAGTTTTTAAAAGAAACATACTACCTCCCAAATAGCTGAGCAAGTGGCAACATATTTTGCCTCGGCTGTACTCAGCGCCATGCGGGACTCCATCTTTCCAAACCAAGAGATCATACCTGATCCCATACTGAAGCAACACCCATAAGTGATTTTCCTATCAATGGCACTACTTGCCCAATACGAATCTACACAACCCTCTAGGTTAATCTTCTTATTCGCCTCATACTTGAGCCCATAATCAACTGTACCCTTCAGGTACCTCAAAATATTATTTGCAGCAATCAGGTGAACATGTCTAGGATCCATCGGGAACTTGCTCAATGTGTTCACAGCAAAGCAAATATCTGGTCTTGTATTCATTGAGTACATCAAGGAACAAATCATCTGACGATACATCATAGCATCAACCATCTCTGATGAAGCAACACTCAATAGCTTTAGTTTCGATGTCATAGGTGTAGTCATGGCCTTCCTGTCCATCATCCTCAACCTCTTCAGGATATCCACTTCATACTTCCCTTGTCCAGGGGAGATTCCATATGCATTATGCCACACCTCCATACCTAGAAAGTAGTGCATCATATCCAAGTCCTTCATCTCGAACTCGGTAGCAAGTCTCCTTCTTGCAACTTTAAAGAGTTCCTATTTTCTGTCAGGAACAAGTCATTGACATATAACAGGAGCATCACTGGTATTCCTCCTTCAACCTTGAAGTAAAAGTTGGAATCGGCTTTACTCTCAGTAAATCCTAGAGCCATCAATAAGTTATCCATCCTGTCGTACCATGTCGAACCTCGGGATCTTATGCAATCACTCCCTCTGAAGTGGAGCATCATTCTCCCTCTATCTTTCATAATCTATATATTATGTACCGGAGTGACAATAGCTTCCTCTACTACTAATATTCTATGTATCCATCTAGGGTCACTAGATACCAAGATCCTCTATCTTGAACCTTTTCAAAAGTTCTTCTCGCACCCATCTGTGAGCTTGGCATCCTCTATAGGCTTTCATCTTCAACCTTGTAGCAAAGGTTAAGATCTCCATTACTCTATGTGATCTTCAATCTCCTCATGTATATGTTATCCCATGGGTGTCTTCTAAGCTCGTATAAGGCATTCTTTCATTTGCACACATGATTCTGCCTGTCATGTGTCTTAACTCCCACTAGATGCAAATGTCTCTTCGTAGTCTATGCCTTCTTTCCCTGAGAAGCCTTGTGCTATGAATCATGCCTTGTATCCCATGATGTTTTCATCTACTGCATGCTGGATCTTGTAGATCCATATGGAAGATACTATGGACTTCCCTTCATGTCTCGATACCGCATCCTAGACATCATTCTTCTTGAACTTGTACTCTCCTTCCCTTTCTTCTTGGCTACTTCTTCATAGCTAGAAAGATCTGCATCAATGATGTCGCTCAACAGTGTCACATAACTACACCGTGTCTGGGATTTCTTCTTTCTTTGAAGGTATCATCATATTATTCTTCATATTGGATTCTTTCTTGAACTGTTGCCACTTGTTCTTCGAAACAAGTCTCGTCCTTCTTTTCTTGTAGGTGATTGTACGCGATCTTTCCTACAAGTCAAATGCATTAGTTGTATGGTTAGAAACATTTCGTAAGGTATGAAAAATTCTTTTGAATTAAGATATAATCATGCAACTATTTTATCCAATACAACATTCATCCATATCTTACAGAAGCTTTCTAGATTCCTTCCATCTCTACCAGGACAACATTGAGATTGTGCACTAATCCAATATGTCAGCAAAGATGTTTCATTCTAGATAAGTAGCAATGGAGAGTTGTATAGCACCATGGTCTACTTACCCATCACATGCATATTAGTAGTATACTTTCATTAATGCAAACATTCTATCATGCATAACACATCAACTGAATATAAACAAATGCATAACAAAATAATATCATGAAATGACAATTGAATAATTATCTTTATTTGTTTCGTGGGTAGACTCCTTCTTGAGCCTTCAGCTTCGTCATCTTCTTCATTCATCATTTCTTATCCAAATGATAAGATGGATAAGAATTTCTTCAAGAGTTGAGTCCTTTGTATTCCTCATCACTTAAGGGATCTTTTTTGGATGGTGAGAGCTTGATCTTCAGTTGCTCCCATCTTCTCTTCTCTTATTATGAGTCGAGCTTCATCTTGTGTGTACTCTTCCTAGAGTCTGTTGAAATTAATCACTTCCTTTTGGCACACATTCCTCGAATGAATGAATCCCGTGATCTTGGGAGGTCATTCAAGGTGGTTATCACAACTTCTACATTCTCCACTTCTTCTACTGTTGCTTCAAGTTGTTCTTTGATTTGAGAGACCCATGTAAAGTATGACTGCATGGTCTCTGCATTCTAGATCTTCACATTCTTTAAATGTTTTCTCAAAATCATCTTCCAACTTATCTTCTTCCCTTCAAATAGCTTGGTCAAGGAATCAAACATCTCTTTCAGTGTCTTTAGGGAATACACTTGTGGTATGAGGTGATCCGTGATTGAATCAGCAATGATCTTCTTGGCCTTTACCAAGTTCTTCTTATGTAAGGCTTTTAGCCTCATCTCCCTCTGGAAGTGAAACCTCTCCACTTATGTAGGTGTCCAATTCATTTTCTTCAAGAACCAGTGATATCCAATAATTCCATTCTTGGAATTTGTCAGTTTCACCAAGCTTGTCATCAAGCTGGTGTGACTAGTCATTTAGAAATGAGAACCTCAAATGTAAATAGCAAAAGATTAGATCTTACCAATTTGAGGTGTTCGTCCTGGTTCCGAAGCTGGCTGATCTAGGGTTTTTCAGAGAAAACCTAATTTTCAAAAATTGGAATCTTTCATATCTGATTGGATAGAAAGATAGACCTCTTCAAGGCGAGCTGTCCAATGTACTCCTTTTTTAAAACAGTGGAGGGAAGCTCCCGGAACATGAACCCTAGTTTTCCAATTTCTTCTGCAGAAATTCTTGATACTTTTTCTACGGTATCTCCAAAATTACTGCTCCTTTGTGTCTAAAATTTAGTACTAAGGTAACCTATTTTGTCCTCTTTCCAACACCATAGGCTTGACCAGAATTGGTTTCACCAATTGCGACTTATGATCGTTTTCCCAAGGTGACTTATTTCAGGACTGTTGAGCATAGTGAACTTGTACGGACTTCCACATGTCCCTGTTTCATCATCAAGGTCTGAAACTTTTACCATAGAAAGTAAAGTCCATGGCCTTTCTGGAACATCTTGAGAAATTTCATTTGGACCTTTTTAGCCCTAGATATAGCAATTCTCCCTAGGTGTCTTGTTTAGGGATGAATCTTGGGAGAGGATGAAACCCTAAATTGGAGGAATCATATCTCCTAGGATATAGCGAATATGAGTCTGAAACTTTTACACAGGGTACATCAGGAATTTATCTTCGTCTTGTGAAATTTTTAGCTCCTAATCCTTCTCCAATATCAATATATAGTGAATGTACCAAAAATACCAATTTCAGTATTTTAGAGTTTTTCAGGCCCGGGGTCAAATTAGGGTTTGACTTTCCTGAAGTTTCACCCAACCAAAAATCTCAAACCAGGTCTCTAAACTTCGATTTTGATGAGGATACTAATCCTATGTTGGGCTCACTCAAAAATTCCTCTTCTGTAAAAAGCCCTAACTTCCTGCAGCAAAAACTAAAAATGCCCGGAATCAAATTATGCTTTGATAGAAAGATGCGCCCTTCAATGGAGAGTTAGCCTAGCATCCTTTTGCTGATGGATTGTGGAGAGAGACCCAAAAAGTAAGAAGCCCTAGCTTCTACAACTGCACAATGTCTTCTTCTCAAGTTAGCTCTAATACCATGTTAGATTTTTATCATTTAAGCAATATGATCTAGGATCTTATCTGAGAAAATAACATGCACAGCAAAAATCACAAGAGACAAGAGACAAAGAATTTTCCTCGAGGAAACCATACAGGATAAAACCCCGCAACTTCCTCAGAGATAGAATGAGCACCAATGGCAATAGTAAAACCCAAAGACAGAAAATATGATCTCCACAGTTCTTCTCTCTCTCTCACCTGAGAGAGCTTCTCCTCTCTCACTTATGCGCCTCAGTGAGTGAGTGTGTGTGTGATAAATAGAGAGGCTCGCTTTCTATTTATATTCTTTCGTTCACTTAATATTTGACTCTGTTATGTAGGCTCGAGTAATCCTAACTCAATTATGTAGGCTCAAGTAAACACAACTAGGGTACTAATGATTAGACTTACATTAACTCACTAGGGCCGACTTCTCTAGGAGAGTCTAACAACCCTAGTGCCCCACAACTGTGGGGACATTAACCCTTGATCAATAAGGAGGATTACCCTCTATGACTTTACAGGACTTGTTTACATTATGATTCTCTCGATAGGAACATTAGGGTACAATACATAAGATATACAAGTGAATACATTCCGAAGTTACAAATACATCAACAAGCCTAACAGGATGGGGCAGGCATTTCCTTGGGGCGGTTTTGACTAATATTTCCATACTTAGTCAATTTCCAAAGTTTCACAAAATTTCCATTCTTTTCCAGAATGATGTCAGATTGAAACATTGACTTCATGATAGCATCAGGATACCATCATGTGTCTTTCCAGCCTCATCATGCATGCCATTTCATCACTTCCTTTATTATTCCTTTGTTTTTCCCTGCCATCATGTCCTTGGTTATTCCTTTGACATGACTGAACTCATTCGACATCAATGATCAACATTCTCCCCCTTTGGCATTGATGGAAACATATAAACATTCTCCCCCTTTGAATACAATGACAAATGATAACATGGCATGCCCTTATTGTAACGATCTTGATAGATAATTTCCTATCTTTCTTCTTTTTGACAACTACCCTTGCCAATATATCTCCTCTTTTAATAAATTTAGCTTTTTGCTCCTCTTCCTCTTGTTAACTGGACTTGGTACTAATTATTGTGTTATGGTTTGGTTAACATCCTCCTTTAATTTCTTGTAGCGATACTTTAAAGGAGAACATGGATGATTAGTTCATAGACTCCCCCTTTCAATGTTCATCCCCTTTGTCAACAGTTTCTACATTTTGTGACAAAATTTTACACTCATCGTTAGTTTTCTTCCATATATTGCTCTTTAAAAATGTATCATGTAACTTGCTCTTCTTAAGGAGTCTTCAATGCCATGAAAGCAATTTATTATCCATATGTCCTTGTTCCTTTAGACACTAAACAGGGTTTAACTAGCTTGATTGATACTATATTCTTCTTTCATAGCTTGCACCATAATCCCTTGGTCTAAGGTAACAACAGGATTTGCTACAGGTTCATAAACATGCTTATGAGAAACAAATTTAGAAAGAACTTCATCAAACTGATATGTGTTTGAATACCGATTGTTCCTTCGCAATCTTTACTGCTACTTTTACTCATCTTTTTCAATAAACTGCATCTTTATCTTTCAGATCGGCCTTGAGTTTTCTTCCACTATCAACAATTTTTGTAGTTAAAACTGCTTTTAAAATATTAGATCAAGAGTGATTGCAACTCACAGAAATGACTGTTCATAATTTCCCTATCAGACAGTCCTTAAGATTGTCTAAATGGTGCCCTTCAGATATGTTCTTGTATTAATCTTTACATGTGCTCAACAACCATGAAAACAGGATTATCAAATCCTCCAAGTGTGAAATGTGGAAGATCATCCCAAACAAATGTGATCAAATGAATACTTTTAGGATGGACAAAGTTTTTAATTTATGTGTTATGACTTCATATTCTGAGAAATAAGGATAATTTTCATATTCTATTGGATTACAGACTTCATGGTCTTCATGGATCTCATGGATCACACATTTTAATATTTTCATGTTACTTCATAGGTCTTACACTTTGCTCTATGTCAACCATACACTAGTATTATCATTTAACCATGATCATCTCTTGTATTCTCTAATTCTGCTTTTTTATTTTGTTACACTTCAACCATTAAGTGTGCTTGTCACATAGATGATTTCTAAACAAAATGGTTTTCTTCAATTTGTCACTTCTACTCTACTTCTTGCCTTTGATGAAGATAGCATTTTATTCTTACCATCTGATATTGATTACTTTCAAATACCAATTGAATTTTCCTAATATTAACTCCCCTTAAGTATATGATCCCTTCTAATGTTAATTTCAGGGTTCTCTTCTAGGTCATGAGAAACCTTTTAGAAAAGGCATCCACCATTATCATCTTCATCTCCATTGGTGTATTCTTTTACATCTTCATATTGCTTTCCCTCATAATGGATGTCATTTTTATCTATAGCACTATTACGCTCATCATCATCTTTGGAAACTTCACTGATGTTTGAAATTTGTGTTTCTTCTGAGTCTTTGTAATCTAACTTTCTTCTCCACATCTTTCCATGGCGTACCGTGCTTATTGGTATTCTACCATTTGATGTGTTTGTGTCTTGTTTCCTTCTCAAACTTTGATCTTTTCCCTTGGTTCTGCAGTCAACATCCTTGTGACCAAACTTATGCCAGCAATGACAATATCCAAAGAAATTTCATTTCTATTTGAGGAATCTTTGATCTTTCTACTTAACAACTTCCATCTTCTTCCATCCCTTCCTTTGTTTCTGAACTTTTACTGAAGCATTCTTTCTCAGCTTACATTCTCTAGCCATATGTCCAAAATTATTACAAGAGTAGCAATGACCGAAAAAATATATGTTGGTATTTGCTTGTCATTATTCTTTAGGTATCATATCAGTTCTATCTTTATTATGAGATGAGGGAGCATATTTCTGACTATCCTTCTTAATCTAGCTTTCGAATACTGCTGCATAGTTTCTTTTATTTGTATCTTGGAATGTAAAAGAAAAACATTCTGGCTTATTTTCTTTGTCGTAACCTAATCCAGTTTTATCACTCAATGGTCTTTGGCTACTTAGGATTTCATCTAAAGTCCTTGAGATGTTCTCAAATTTTGATTTAATAGATTCTTTATCAAGCTTCTTTCTAAGCAAAATAACTTCTTCTTCAAGTCTTTTAGAATCTTGTATTTTCTCCTTGAACTTCTCATTAATGGTATGTTGGTCTTTTAGCCTCTTTACTTCTTCCTTGAAGTTAGAAACTTCATGTTTTAATCTCTCGAACTCTTTCATGCTAGCCATTGTTTGTTGTCTTGAATTGTGCAGCTCTTCTTGGAGGGTCTTGACTTCCTCTTCTTTTGATTTCTACTCTTCTAGATACTTTGACAAATTTTCTTTCAAATAATTGTTCTTCATTCTTCTCTTTCTCAATTATTCAAAGGCACTTATGAGTTCTGTCTTTAGGTCCAGCGCTCCTTCCACATTGGAATCATCTTCTGAAGTTATTGTCTCCATCAATAGATTTTCCTCATATTCACTTTCATTCTCGAAAGTAGCAAGGCTTGCTTCTGCTCTTTGTACAACTAAGTAAAGTTTCTCCAATTTGACCTAGAGTGCCTTAGCTGAGATACATTGTCATGTCTTCTCTTTGATGGGTTGAGGTAATCCATCAAGTATGGCCTCCATTGCCCTTGAGTTATTTTTCTTGGATTCTTTCTAAGATGTATTCCTTATTCTTTTTGGTGGGATGTAATCAAAGTTACTGAATTCCATACTCCATATCCTAATGATTGTAAGTACACTCTCATTCTTATCCTCCATAATGCATATCCTTCTTTATTAAGTACTAGAGATCTGTTGGAGGCAATCCTTTTTTGTTGATCCATAGTGGTTTTTAATAAGATCTTCCTTCCAGTGGTTTAGACTATAGTGAAGGATCCTACTCTTATACAAATTGTTAGAATATTGGAAAATAATGAGAGGGGGGAGTGAACCAGTGTTGATAAGTTTTAATAATTAAACCCACTTTTAACTTATTCATTAACACACATGATCAACAATATACAAAGAACACAACTTTTATCGTGGAATCTCAATTGGGAAAACCACAAACACTTTCTATAACTGCAAAATTATATTTGCAATTATTTTTGCAAACTACAACTTGCTGGAGACTTCAATCCCCAAGTTTCTTAGCTACAACTGAAGGATGCTACAACACCCTGGTTTCTGTCTGCTACAACACCCTTTTTACCAGCTACTACTGGAAGGAGGCTACAACCCCATGATTTATCAGCTACTACTGAAAGGATGATTCGAAAACCCATTTACCATCAACTACTAGAATGAGGATACAACCCCCTTGCAGGCATGTAGCCTTCCCTAGCACCACCCTGCCACCCTAATATATTTTTATCACACTTCCAGATCTTCTTATGTCTTCAATTTTGTCACTAGTTTCTCATCACTTCCTTGGTCTCTGTCTTCTGTTGTTGCTTTTACCTGGATCTTGACTATGGAGACACTTTACTTCAAAATGAGCTTCTGTTTAAATATTCTATCATGTCTTTACATCATCACACCCTTTCAATAAATGTGTCCTTCCAACTTTACCATGCCTCTTCATTTTGGAGCATGTCTTTTCATTATAACACCCTTTCACTAATTAACTTTCTGTTTATACTCAGATTCAGTTAATAATATACTCTGCTACAAATCATGTTTCATTAAATACATATCTTCATCAATCTAATTATGTTTATAACACTATGTTTATTTTGTCAGTCATGCCCTTTAATTATGTTTATTAAATAAATAATACATTATGTTTTGACAGTCATGCTTTATAAATATGTTTGAATAATAAACAATTTGTTTATCGTATTTTAACAAATATGACATTCTTCAACCAATAGCATTCTTGCAGATATAATTATTTGTTTGTTCATGTAGTTTCCATGTTTAATTTACAACAGTTCATTCACTACATGTAGCTTTCATGTTTATTTTACAAACAGTTTCTTCACTACCTGTAGCATTCATGTCATCCTTTATTTTATTGTTGTCTACATCAGCACTTCATTTGTAGAAGTAGACAGGAACCCCATTGCTTCCTTGTGTGGGTATACCCAAACCATTTGTGTGGGCATTCTTCACCATGTGCAAGCATACTTCACAATCCTGTGTGGGCATTTAAATACATTGTACAGACATTTTTATACACAGTCATACATCATTTTCCACTAATTTGGCAGGATTTTCTTTTGCATGTGTGAACACCAGATTAAAATCCAAGACCGTGGTTGGATAGCCAGATCATCAAATAACATCCCCATACCTTTTAACAAATTTATTGGCATAAGGAGAACCTTTGGCGAGCATTTGAAAATGCCCTTTCAACCTCTTGCATTTAACACTTGGACAGATTTCTCAAAAATGACTTCCACAACAACCTTTCCACAAATATCTTTTCAGAAATCGTCTTTCTGCATTTATCTTTCCACAAACCGTCTTTCCGCAATTTTCGGGTTGCAGGGCTACCTTTCAATATTTTTGAACCAGGATTCTGCATTTACCCTTTCCGCAATGATATTTTCCACAATCGTCATTTCTGCAATCTGCAAGAACTCCTTCCTTTTGCAATCGCCCTTTCCGCAATCACCTTCTGCAATTAACTTTTCGCAATTGCGGATTGCGAGTATGCATTTCCCACATTTCAAAAACGAACTTCGCAATTATGTGGTCGCAACGTTCTTTCCACATTCGGGTTGCAAATTATGGATGTGCCTTCCAACTTTTTCAAAATGGGATTCTGCAATATCCTCCCGCAAATCTCTTCCTGCAACTCCTATGAGCCATCGATTGCTTGCGGAATACTCCTTATCCATTATTCAACTATCAAACCCGAAACTTCACTTTGGCGCTCTAGAATATTATCTTTCGTGCACATTTTCTTTGCGGATATTTTCCCCGTCGTCGATCTATCTTCTCTCCTTTGATCTGGACCGTCCGATTTTGTCTAATTTACTATTTTATTTGAAATGAAACCATGTTCAGATAGCCACTTCAACAAGCTATAGCCTGACAGGATGGGGCAGGAATTTTCCTTAACCTATGAATTATGGCGAGCATTTCCTTAGGTCAATTTTGACTAATATTTCCATACTTTGTCAGTTTCCAAAGTTTCACAAAATTGCATACTTTTCTAGGAATGATATCAGATTGCAACACTGACTTCATGATAGCATCAAAACACCATCATGTGTATTTCCAGCCTCATCACACATGTCACATCATCATACATGCCATGTCATCACTTCCTTTGTTATTCCTTTATTTTTCCCTGCCATCATGTCCTTGGTTATTCCTTTATCATTACCGAACTCCTTTGACATCAATGACAACTACATTCAACAATATTAATTTCATGGGTGAGTAAAAATCAACCTTCGATAGTTCTTTCAACTACAAAAATAGAATTCTATGTGACTTGAAGCTTCCACAAATGTAGCCAACAACTTTACACTGAGACAACTAAATTGTCATCAAGATAACAAAGAATCCAATTTATTATTCGAAAACAAAACATGTCAAAATTCAACATCATTGTATCAAATACAAGTGCAAAACAAAGAGATCAAACTTATTTATTGCGAGTCTCAAAATTAGGTGGCAAATATCTTCACCAAAGCACTCAACAAAGATAAGTTTGAAAATTTTCGAGAGATGTTAGAAGTTGTAGAAAATGATATAAACTTTAAGAGAGGCTATTGGATATTTTAATGTTTGTGTAACGTTAAATTATATATTAAAGTAATAATGTCATAAATTGAAATAAGTCATACGTAATAAATTACACTTATGCTTAATGTAATTATGAAGCTCAGTGAAGTTATGTAAATTAGGTAAGCAGTGTCTAAACAAAAATAATGGAACTTGTTATACACACACACACACACAACATCACCTTATGTCCCTTGTGAACGTTATTAATAATACATCTCTCGCTCACTCTCTCTCATCTCTTGCATATTTCTTCATAGCATAGTTTAACATAAGCAATGAATTAACTGAGGTCATGATTTATGCTTCTATCATAACAATCATATAACATGTTAGAAGCCTAATCTACAAGGACATAGAGTTTTATGGTGTAATGAACCAAAATCAGATTCAATAGTTTACTAACTCTACCACACAGAATCTTAATGACCAATTCACCAAAACAAGCAAAACTAGGTACTACAATGAGGCTTGAATTGCTTGAATTAACTTTAATGCATAGGGGAGATTGTCTAACTTCACATAAGATCAATGATGGGTTCTGTAAGGAAAATTGTAGGTCTTCAAATGTCATATCATAGGTTCAGCAATCAGATGTAATTTTACCATAATTCACCCTTCCAAAGGGTACAATAGAAACAATAAAACTGAGGATTTAACTAGTCATTTTAACAAGGAATCAAGAGGGCAACTCTGAAGAGTGTAAAATAAAGGATGGTTGTGATAGCTTATGGATCATTTGCACAATGTACTGGTACAATTTATGTTTCAATTATCAGCGAGGCTAAAATCTACTCCAAGGCTCTTGGGCACCCCAACATATGCAAACTAGATCTTTCGTTGTGAACTTCCTGAAAACCAAAGGTGAGGGATTTCGACTTGGGGAGGTTTGGATAACTCTTATTTACTATCATATATCAGCTTTGTTTCGAATCCCAATTTTTAGAAACGTTTCGAAAGGGTTTGGAGATCATTCAAACAAAACTAGCTACCAAGACAACTTAACTAGTTTGGGTTCAAGGCTTCCCAAAAAACAAAAGGGACCATTGAATTTGTAGATAAAGGAATGGAGTGTTAATCGGAGTGTTAACTAAATTCAATGGCCAAAAGAGTTGAAATCCATCAAGTATAAGCTAACAAATTGACAAAATACTAAAGACCAGTAAATTTTGGTGCAACTCTAGAGAGGAAAGGAAATATGGAAGAATTATCATACTTATGCATTTTATTAATCTCTTAACTGATAGAAAATGTTCAAAGCATTACAGAAAAATCGAAATCGATCCCATAGGATTCTCAAATACAGAAGATACTAGAAAATTTACATGGGATTGAAGAAAGTAGAAGAAAGGAGAAATGTAGGAATTTGAACTGGAAGCTTAGTCATTCTCCTTTCTGAATTGTGAATCAGCTTGAAGGGACTGCAAGACCTGCAATAAACACAATAATAATGGTTGAATACCATTATCCTCTCATCTCACTGAAGGAAACAGCGGGGGCACATCTCACAGCTGTGACTGGGGCACATCTCCCAACCTGAGTAGCTCAGAGCTCTCAATACAAAGATTAAACTATCAAAAAAAAACTATAGCGATGTGCTCACATATTTTATAAAAAATATGGCTTCTAGGTCGAATTTAATCTTCATGTGGCCCACTTCCCTCACCCAATGCGCCCTCATTGGACTTTCTTGCTTTTCCACTAACATGCATTTTCCTTCATTTAGAAACGGTGCTCTCCTTTTTAGACTGACTTTCCTTTCCTCATTTTTGGAAACTGCACCCTCCTCCTTTGACTTGTCTTTCTCCTTTTTGGAAAGTGTGCCTTCCTGACATCCAAAAGTTTCCTACTTTTCATGCTGACATCTTTTTTCTGCACTTGCATGTTTTATGCATGCTTCTCTGATTGGTTGATTTTGTCATTCTTTCTATTTTTTCTTGTTTTTTAGATCTTTCCTAATTCTTTCCCTAGTTGTGAATTAGTGTGACAACACATTGGGTTCCACAAGGCCTCATGCACCCCCACTTGGCCACCTAGCACATCCACTAGGTCCAAAAATTAATATATTCATAATATGAAATAATTGAAGCATGGAATTTTTATCCCAAGTCTAAAAGTTGCATACAAAGTTATTTATTGTCTATCAAAATCAACCCCCTTATTAATTAATCTATTCCTTCACTATGAACCATGGGGTTCTCAAGGGCTAGGGGTTTCTCCATGGTTTTATCAAAAAAATGGAGACATTACATATTGTAAATAAAAACCTAATCCATATGGGCGACGGGTTTTATTGTAAAAATGCAATTTTTTAAATTTTTAGTTACTATAAGATTAAGTGAACAATCATGTGCCTTTGGAAGGTGAGCCCACAAGACACTCCTTTTCATGTATTTCATTTATTAATAAGTCATATTCGTTGAAGGAGAATGATTCTAGCTTGGAGTTTCCCAGGCCTGTCATGTTATTATTAGAGCCTTAGCTAATGTTAACTCCATAATTTTCTTCATCTACCCTCTACCCTCCTCCAGTTTGCTTATCATCTCTATGATATTGTCTACCATTTATATTCCATGCTCCTACTCAGATGTCTGGAAAAAAAAACCCTAACATTGATGATGTTTTGTACGAGGAAGAGTGATACGTTTTTCACATCGTTCCAATGCTAGAGATCGAAATTCCATGATCATATCTAGTTCGAAGTTCATGCATGTATATATCTTGTAGATCTCATCTCTCTGATGTTTTTAGATTGGTACGCAAACAGAGATCCAACTGTTTGATAGTTTAGACCGTTCATATGCCACTCATTTAATGATATTATATGGCATCCTTCTACAAACTTATTAATTCTAGGGACTATTTGCTAGAGGTTCATTAAGTAATCTAAATATAGGTCAAACTTTCATATGTACATTGAATGCCTTGGTGAAGCTAGTACATTACTTGTCCTAAAATATTGTTGGTAGCACAAAGATTGTAAAATTGTATTCTACAATTATAGTGGAGAGATTGCATTGTACTATCACGGAGCCAACCAATATTGTAGAAATTGAATTCTAATTAATTGTAGTATACCATGTATTACAAAAACTCTTGTAGAGATTGTATTATAAGCTATTACAAAAATTGCTTTGTAAACTATATTGCAAAGTTTGTTGCAAAAAGTATATTATAAATTGTTTGTATTATTAAGTTGTTGAAAATGTATACCTTAGTTTCTATTGTCGAACTCGTGCTCAATGACAAAAAATAAATATACAAAATGATCAAAAAAATAGTAAGCACATTCATCTTCAACGACCTATAGAAAAACATAGAAGACATATGCATTAATTGTTGTTATAGTAAGTGAAGAAGAGAATCATCACATAATTTCTTCTAGAACTTCTTATAATGTTTAAATAGCTAAAAGATTTGTATGACTCACATTTTGAATTGGAGCTAATTCAATTGTTGTTGAAACTCTTCAACCTAGAGTTAAAGATAATGATTCCCATGGCTACAGCGTCTAAGATCAAAGCCATCATGCATGAATTAATGCCTCTATAAAGTGAAGGTAGACCTTCCTCTCACTACTACATTAAATTCCTCTATCCCACATATTTATCTATCATGAGTCACTCCAAGTCAATGGCCAATTGAAAGACCTCAAATTTGACGCTCTAGTGGAGAAGATTGTAGAATGAGAGAAAGCCTTTAGAAAGAAGCCAGTTCAACCCACAAGAGAGATTGTGTGCCTTGCTCGAATAAGGAAAAATCAACCACATGATTCTTCTAAAGGAGATGGCAACAAAAAAATGTGGAATAAAGAACTTCAAAAGCAAGAGGGTAGACACAACTATGTTGAGAACTATGACCTGCAATCTCTTGTGCGACAAGAAAGGACACGAGGCAAAGATATACATAATTCAATGGGAATAGATTATAGGAAAAAAAAGCAAAAAAATATACAAAGGTAAACCTCATGAGTCTAGTAAGCCACTATATCTACTCATTTTATTGTTGCACGCTATAATGTTGGCATAAATGCTCTGCTTAATACTTCATTTGCATTTTGGAAAAATATTGTTACTCAACATTGGTGCAATCTCCCACGTGACATTATGAAAATACTTCTTTGAAAAATTGAATGACAATAAATGGTGTAGTATATTTTGCAAATAAATCCAACCTCAAAACCAAGAGAATGGGCACCATCAAGTTGTCCATACTCGGTTGCATTCTCAAATTCATTTTGTATTCCCCGTAAGATGTATGTACGTAAGTTTCTGCGGTGAAGTAAATCAATAGTAAGATGATGGTTCCTGATTCGGAATCAAAACATCGACATTCAAGCAATGGCGATTGTAGAAAACCTTACTAAAGATGTATGTACTTGGTTGCATCCTCATTCATTCCCTTATTTTGATGTGAGCTTCATTCCCTTATTTTGATGTAAGCTTCAAGACTTGTTCCATTGAAGTAGAGAGAAGGTTACACTCCATATCTAACTCTCTAATGTCCTTCTTCTGGGAGATGTACTACACTCCTCTTTTCTCAATGCAATCATGAAATTCTATCTTGTATATATATTAAAAAAACAAAGCAAGCAATTGATGGACTATTAAGTCAATGGTAACATAAATTATAAGCAAAATAACAAACAAAACAAAGCAATTGATTGACGATATCAAGTCGAGGGCAACAGATTGAACAATAGGTGGGTACAACATGAGTGGGCCTAATGGGTAAGAGCAGGTGTTTCCTCTTAGGAGGTCACTAGTTCAAATCCAGAGGGGGGTAGTGTATGTACACCTCTATAGACTTTAGCAGTTAAATCGCTGCGCAGAGGGGGGTCCCTTGTCCCACAAACAAGAAGGTCTCATACACCAATTTGGTGTCTCGCTTGGCGGTGACCTTAAAAATAGATTATTATTATTATTATTAACTATGTAGCACGAGAACCCCTCCCACCTTTTAGAAGCTCGTTCTCGAAGTTCCAACATTCCAAGGAACTTGGAGAACTGGTTGGGAACTTTCCAAATCCAATGGGAACCGTTCTAAATGGTTGGGAACATACTGGGAACTTTTACCCTCTAAACTCGAGAACTTGAGGGCTTTTTCTTACACTTTTCCTTCAGCAAGAGCTTCCACGCATTCATGATTGCCACCAATCAAGACTAATATTTCCAAGGAAGAGAAGGGGATGCAAGGATGCACCTAAGGCATTCTAAAGTCCGAACGTGAAGGTATGGAACACTCGAGATGAAACGTATGGAAGTTAAATGTCATAAAACTTTTTGAGTATTTTTTGAATTAAATATATACCTGACCTACCCATCAGTCTATGGATCATTTAATCTTTATTGCAAACAGGCTTATTCTTGCATGTCTTTGAAAATGTGGGATTTTTTCCTTTAGAGTTGTTAATGACATTCATACTTCCTTTCGACCATACATATAAATGGTCGACTCAATTTTTTTTTTCTAAAAAACTGAGCTGTAATAAAAGTCTATTTCAAGCTACCTTGAAAAGTTGGTGCACCAATATTTTACTACTCGTGTTAAAGTATTCATTCGTCCCTAGAGTGAATTGCAATTACCGCTAATCAATAGTTATAGTCCTCACTTCAGATGAAAAAAAAAAATCTAGCTTATATAGTCAATGGCATAGATGATGAGCTTGATTTTATTGCCATTTCCATCTACTAAGAAGTTCTAGTTCCAATTATAATACAAAGGATAGGCCAAGTCATCTGGTTTGTGTTAATCTTCTTGTGTTTTTTTAATTATTTTACTTTTATATTTTTTAATATATATTATTATTGTTCCCAACTTCTTGTTCCTTGCAAATTTCACCTCTAAACATATATGATACTTGTTGATACTTGTACCCACGTTCCCACATCCCTTGAACTTGTGCAACATAAGTTTTTAACCTTAACGCCACTAATATAGTCACATGTTTTATAGAGTTGAAAATAATCGATGATGCAATGCCAACAAATAGATCTATTTGTCCCTTGGAATACCCTTTCCATGGATGGCATAAATCCATATAGATCATCCTCCATAAACTCAAGAAATAGATCCACAAAATGGCACTAACAAGATATCAGCGTTTTCATTGTTCACTAAGTGCAAGAAATAGATCCACAAAATGGCACTAACAAGATATCAGCGTTTTCATTCTTCACTAAGTGCGAGGGTGGAGTTATGTCTTTATGCTACCGTAGATCTTGGAATTGCCATTTTAAATAACACCCTTTGTAACGTGCCTATTGAGCATTTTCATTTGTCACTTAAATATGAGGGGTACATTATTTCTTCAAAATAATAGTAAATTTAAATCTTCAATCTTCATCATGTAGACCTAAATTAAAGTATTTCAATTTTAAGTGCATGTGCCACCTTCTCTTCAAAATTGCAACAATATGTATTTATAACTATAATCCATGTTGAGCCATCCATACAACCTTGAGATCCGTGAGACAACCATCCAACCTACAAATCCATGAGATACTTTTTAAAAATTATTGTATTTACATCTGAAAGCTTGTTAAGTCCTTTAAATGAATACTTCCATATAGTGTCACTTTTTATGAAATAAGAATACCCAAGTAATGACCTTGTTTTCTATCGTTTTATCCATTGACCATTTATGGTCTTACAGAATTTAGTAGAATAGCATTTGTAGTCTTATACAGTTAATGGAATAGCATGCATTGGTATGGAAATCTAACAGAAATAAATTGTTTTCAACTACTAACCCCACTGATTTGGCAGAGGTAAGCAGCTAATCTCACAATTAAAGCAACCGAGTTGCCACTAACGGTGTGAACTTTTTTATCAATAAAATTTCCACTTCAGAGAAGAATTATTGAAATTATTACACCTTATTACAGTTCATGGTGGCATGATGGACTAACGAAAACTATATTTGTCAATCATATATTTTCCATCCTTGTAAGATTTAACCGCACCATCCCTCGCCCACAAATTTTCAAGCTAAAAGTGGAAGTGCGCCAAATACAGTCCCTTCAAAGGCAAAAAGTGCTTGAATTGGAATTATGAATATTGAAGAAATAGGATTATAAACTGAAAAAGGTAAATATTGTGGAGGAATTTCATTATATTTACAAACCTTTATTTTGTGATGGCTTATTGAAACATTTTACAGTTTGGAGTTTCAAAATTGGGCAAGAGACCACCAACTAATCTGTCAAGTATGTCACTCCGTTACCATACAACTCTGATCAATATAAGCCAGATTGATTATAATGCCACTATGCTCCACCAGTTTGCCTCGTGCATTTAACTGGCAGCCACTGGACGCCCCCATAAAGAATGAAAATCCGAACTGGCCACTGGTATCTCCCTACTGTATGTAAACATCAGCACAAGTCAGACACGAAAGAAACAAACTGCTACCAAATAACTACGAAACAAAGGAAAAAAATTCATTTTTACCTGTTTCAAATCATTGCCGGTCCATTTTCATGAAGAATGGATGAAATATAGCAGTTGATGATTGTTCCACGAAGGACCAGCCCCAACGGTTGTTCTTTCAAGGGCAAACTTAGGCTTGCCTCTGCTGATAGGGCATCCCCACACATGTTTGTTTATTTGAAGTATGCTTGGGAAATCGGTTGAAAGTTGAAACCCAATGATGGGCTGCGAGAATTTTAAAAATATAGAAATGGAGTGACTTTTAGACATTATCAACAGTTTATTCACTCCCGTCTGCCTGTCTCCAAAGAATTTCTGAATTTTTATAGGCGATCATATACTGTTTTAATTTTAGGCTAGTCAACGAACATGCTTGGAAAAGTAGTACAAAATCAAAATTTTCCAGAAGGGGCCAATGCCTAACCCCAAAAAAATAATGAATATGCTTTAGTGGACCTCCTGTCCTAGATATATCATTAACCATCCTATGAACTGCAAAAATTAATGAATTACTCTACCCAAATTGTTTCGGGCGGAAAACCATTAGGTGTAATTCTACAAGGATATGTTAAAATTAGAGTCCATAATCATACATGCCGAAATATAAAGGACATGATACAACTCTAATCTGATTTGGAGATATGAGACAGGAAATGCTGGATGGGAAATCTTTCCAACTATTGGATATTCTCTTTCGAATTTCCATGTGAAGCCAGAGACGCACTTGCTATCTTTAATTTTGATAAGAGCCAGGTCAATCTCATCCTTCCAATATTATTTCGACCCCCGTTAGCAGTTGAGAAGCATTTGCTTCTATATGAGCTTTAAACTGCATGTACATTCATTCAATCAAGCATTGCTAGCAACCTCTGCTGCACGCTGTCTCATCATTTCCATAACTGCAGCTCTACGCCGTGATTCCATTTGTTGATTCAACCTTCGCAAGTGCTCTTTCAAATCCCTGACAAATATATACAGGCATTAAAAGATTACTCAGAACAGTTTATCCTAATGGATTAAATTGACATCCTAAACCAATCTTTCCCCATGTTCCACAATTTCCTGGAAAATGGAAACAGGAAACCAGCGGATACAAGTTTGTGGAAAATGGAAACAGGATACCAGAGGACAACTTGGGAAACGCTAGGAAATGGTTTCCAGAGACAGGATGAATATTCTTTAAAAAATTAGAAAAATTCAAAAAAACAAGATTCTATTCCACTAGTGTCGACTTGAAGTGATAATTTCAAATTTCCTATTTATTAATTTAATTATTACTAATACTTCTTCATAATTCATATGAACAAAATTACAACTTTAAATATCAAAATGCCCCATGAAAGACAATGTCTGAAAGTTTAAACAATGAAAGCAAACTCACTGAACATGAAAGCCTATAGATATCTGGCACTGTTCAGCGGTCTAGAAAATACTAGAGTCAATAAAAATGGCCAAATGAAATGAAAAATTCCCCAGCCCTCACTCTCTTAATTTTCCCTATTATTCATTGTACGGTTTGGAGGCCAGCGTAGAAGCCACCAAAACCCTCTGTTTTTAGCTTTTAAACAAAAAATAAAAACCAACACTATTTCTCTCTGTATTTTCCTCTTTTTGTTCATTTTAGAGTTTGGAGGCCAGAATGGATGACCACCAAACCCCTGTTTGTTTTAGGCTTTAAAACAAACTATTAAAAACCACCAGATACTTTGGGGGGTTTCCAGCCAGGTTTCCAGAAACTGTCGAGAAACAGGCGAAACTTTGCCAGAAACTACTGGAAACGTTTCAGCAATTCCTGGAAGTTTCCAAAACGTTCCCATGTTGGTGTTTGGCACCCAGAGATGTTTTGAAACCCGCAAACGTATTCCTGGATGACCAGAAATAGTTTCCGGGTATCACTGATCTTTCCTTTATGAACAATAGATAAATTCTTCATAGAGCTCTAAGTGGATGCAGAATTACTATTGCTCTAGCACAACCTGACTTAATATGGCAGCATTCACAGAAGTATAAAGCAATGCATAAGCTTCGTATAGAGTAGACTACCTGCAACGAGGAACCCGGCAGTCAGATTCCTTGCAAGCTCGTGCATGCAATTGTAAGAGATACCACATCTTCTTGCAAAGATGGCAGCCTCCTGAAGCACGAGTCCTACACTGCATTCCATGTCGAAAGAGCCCTTTCACTCTCCGACAATTCGGATACTGGCACTGGCATGGAGAATAGCCACACTGAGAAGCATGCACCAGAAGATCCAACATTATCCGGAACTGCAACATCAACAACGCAATAATCATCAGCAGAAGTCAGACACAGAACCCAATTTCCTTTTTAACTTGAGTAAATAAGCATTAAAATTTAAACTCCACTGTGTTTATTGTTTTGTGAAAGTTCCATTGACCTTCCACATATCTGCATAATTATGGAGAGCATTCCAGAAATATCTTTAAAGACATGGTACATTTTCTAATAAAACCCCTGTATGCCAGTTCAGAAGTTCAAAGGACAGGCTACAAACAATGAGGACAATGAATAATTTGTTCATAAGATGCCTCAGTATACTAATACACAAACCCATGGAACAACCTCCAAAAAAGCAGGACAGAATGCCAATAGATCAGGGAGCCAATCCACACCCATCTACTAAGAAAATCAATATTCTGGGTTAGCATGATTCATAGGTAGGCAGAAGAGCATGTGTTGAAAGTAATATTGCACAAGCTTCTGGAAGGTGGAGATGTTGGCAAGGTGGGTACAGGTGCCTGGAACAGCCAGAAGTTTTGCCCAAATTTATGGGAAATGTCAGATTGAGTACAGCAATATTATATATTTAAAAATATTAAAAATAAAATTTTAAAAAATTATACTTATTTCTATATAATTTATATAAACTTATTTTATAGCATTTATATAAACTTGCTTTTATATAATTTATATAAATTAAGTTTATATAATTTATATAAACTTATTTTTAACATATATAATTCACATATCCTTTTCTTATTTAATATACAATATACTTTAGTCTTTATCTAAATATGATAAGATTTTTAAATATACAACATAATACACAAATTAATATTAATGTAGACCGGTTATGTAATAGAAGTTACAATTTTGAATTATATATTGTAAAATTAGACTTGTTAATTATAAATAGCATTTTTTTTAAGTTTGTTATATATTAATATTAACAGGATCACTAATCCCACGGACTAATTTCCATTCTCGGGATCACTACTTCAGCAACTTTACCTTCAGTTTCCCCATGAATGATAGCTACTCTGTCCACTGACTAGTGTGTAGGTTCATTCTCTCCACTCTGCAATGATTCCGGGAATTACAATAGATGGTTGACACATGAGCACACCAGACGGCTGCATGCATTCATACCATAGACGGAGGACAAATGAGAACTGCAAAGGGTAGTTCAAAGCTGGATATTCCACAAATATCTCATTTGAGGAGCCATATAAATACATATTAAAAGTTAATTATTAAATGGCATATAAGGTTGAAAGCCTATAAATTTATGGGCTAAAATTTACAGGAAACACCAATGGAATCATTCCCAAGCTCCCAATTTCATGATCCTTCGCAAAAAGCTCCCACGATCCCACAGCCATTCCCAACCAACTGGGGGTGTTCCAGACTCATTCCCAAGATCCAAAAATGCAGAACACTGGGAATGAGTTTTGAAAATGTCGGGACGAGTTCCTGTGCAACTAGGGTTGAAAGCCTTAGGCATTGAATGGTTATTAAGACATATCAGCTTTGGATGAGTGGAGCATCATAAGTTCAGTTAGATGTTGGATTTGACATGGAGAAAATGGTGTGCATTTGCAACTTGGCCACTCATATTCCTTCACAAGCTGCAAGCTCTTCATCAGCAGAAAGGAATCAGAGCCCCTGCAATTTTATTGCAGTTTTATGTAAGTGGGACCCATAAAAATTGGGATGTGGACTCCAAACCCTCTAAATTGGACCTCTCTCTTACTGCATTAAATATTGGGGAACCTATAAGTGGCACTAGCACTGGAAACACTTCTTCCAATCCATGACCCACAAGTGAACATTCATCTTGTTCTATTTTTCTTAATGAAGATGAAGATGAGATGAATGAGTTTTAGGCTTTAGCTCATGTTGTATGACACACACAGCCTCGTATATAAAGTATGATTATGATAATATAGAGCCTCATTTCTAAAAGTTGTTTTTTGGATTTTCGGCATTTTGCATAATGGCATTTTGGGAATTTAATCTAGAGAAGGGTTTGCTACTAAACTGTCATTTATGTTCGTCATTTAGAATGTTTGCTCAATTATTTTTTTCTTCCAAGACAATGTGCTACATATAGAATACTGTAGTGACTATATATATTTTTTGTATTATCTATACCATGTTTCTGTGTTTCCAAATATTGGGGGTCATGTTTCCAATGTGCACCTGTTTCAGAGACTCGTACATATTTCCCAATAGCCCTGCAGCTTAGCTTGATACAATCGCTGCTACAAAAGAAAAGGACTGAATAGCTATCTCCATTTACAAGACCATTGATTTTGTAAGTTCCTTCGTACAGCAAAATTTTGTTAAACAACCCAAATTAAAAGTGCACCCTTCTCTTTACATCCACTTATTCCTAGCAAACCCCACCACATAACAGTTTTCAATGAGGAAAGAAGACAGCATCAACAACTCATTCCAATAGTGTACAAGCCCATAATCTCTATCGGATTTTGTGCCAAATATTGCCCTAAATTACAAGGATGCCCCTCAATTGCACCCACTATTTCCTAGTAAACCCCCCCTTACTGGTTTCACCAAGGAAAGAATTCATGGCATCAACAGCTCAACCTGACATCATGTACAAGTTCTAAATTACAAGTGAACCCTTCCAATGCATCCACTATTTCTAGAAACCCACACGTTATAGGCTTACTAGGAATAGAATCATAACTTCGACATCTCAATCCAACACCATGTACAAGCCCATAATCTCTAGAGGATTTCAGGCAAAGGATTGCCATATCCTCTCATGGCATGAGAACAAAATTCTCATCATAGGAAGGCTATAAGTGCAAGAGGTTTTATTACTCTGGCTAATTTTGAATGTTCTCTTTTTAAGCCATGATATACAGGAGTGTATCTACATTGTCATTGCTTTCATCACATCGTATAATGCATAGAAGCCTGCACAGCAATTTTGTAATAAGATCATAGACTTTTCTCCTTATCTTAGACTCCTATTCCCCACACGAACAGCACACCAATTGCTTAAATGAGAGTAGGATCATCACATCAGCACCATAAATCATCTATACAAAGCCTAAAATTTCTTGGGGGTCTTAAACAATTTTCAAAAGAGGATGGAGAAGTCTTAGACTGGCTAGTAATCCATTACATAGAATGCACTTAATAAACTATAACCATCTGGGAAATTTTTAAGATGATTTTTTTGAAATCTAACCCATACCTGAAGTACCCTTTGTTGTCGAGCTTCTTTATTTTGTGCATCACGATCAGCCGTAGATGGGTGAGTTGTCAGCTTATGAGGATGAGATGAACTGCCATCTTTCAGATAGCAAGCATTACATATGTCAAAATCAGGGCATGTTTCACAACGCCATCCCTGCCCTGTCTCAATATCATGGTGGCACGTGTTGCATGTGGTTACAAATGCTGGTGCTGTAGGATTATGCAGGTGATAGAGAACCATCATGGAAGAATGCTTGGCACGACGCAATGTGTCATACTGATAGTGATTTCCTTGACAAAGGCTAAGAAATGCCTGACGGGTATCAAAGAATTCACTCTCCAAAATCTCATCCTTATCCCTAGTATCTGTAGGAACATCTGCTACTTCAACCTACACAAACAAAAGAGATTTCTTAGTCAGACCTACACACACAGACAGAAGGACAATATAAAGAATAAAAACAAGTAACATACATTAATATAGTCCAGCCACAAATCTCTGAACCCTAAACATGTAAAGCTCTCAAACTTACATAACACATTTAAATGACCACCAATAATTACCAAATTAGAGACAAAGACATTATATACATACAGAATAAAATGCATGTTTTTCCCTACTGTTGGTAGGATGCCACTCCCTTTCATCAAGCTTTTGTTGTGCCTCATAACATCTACAAAACACAACACCATTCATCATCAAAGAAATTATAGGCATCATCTAACATCCATAATACATAAAACAGTATTTGACATAAGAGATTACATGATGAAAAAAGATGATACAACAATAAAGCCAATTGGCTTTCCACTCAGACACAGGTAACACATGGTTATAAAATATTTAGAGCTGTTCAAAAGGGGTTTTACATGAGTAAAAGACCTTAAAGAGCAAAATTGGTAATTAATGTTATAAAATTAACTGAATACAAAATTCCGGCTTTTAGAAGAAAGAGAAGAGGGTTCCTGTGATCCCCATCCTTGATGACTCACCATAGAGCTCAACTAAACATTGACTTGCTTTGGAAACAAATACTAAATCGGCTGCAGCCTGCCCCTTGAAGAAAGCATGCAACAAACAAGCCTATTTGCAACAAACCCAAAATAAATAATAATTACAAGCTAAAATAGTTTATTAGAATATTTTGAATGTATTCTGGTGAATATTCAATAATCCTCAAGTTTTTTCAGGCAAATTACATCTGTGAATAGTATTTAGTTAGATTTGGTCAATAAGGGGGATCCAAATCAAGTAAATATATTTTCAAATATATTTGTCCAAACAGAGATCTCTTGAAGGTGCATATTTATTGGGCTGCTAAAATCAAAGAAACTTTTTTAGCTTTATAAATAAAAGCTGCAACCAGCAATATTACAATTGGGAAAATTCAGTCTTCTGGTTTTGGAGTTATAGGAATTTACAAGTACATATTCATCTGATTTTCTGAAATAATATTTATCTTGCTTTTATACAAACTGTTATTCAGCTAAAAGAATTTTATGGAGCTTAACCTCTTCTGCTACTTGTGATTTTTTCTGTTCATACTTTGCACTATTTTGCATTAATATTTAACCTTGGAATGTTTTAATCCTTGTGGTTAAAGGATTGTACTAATCTTATATGAGCAATCACCAATTGTTGCAAAAATAAGCTAATTAACCCCACTTGCAGTTCCATTCTCTAGAGATGCTTTGTAGTATGCCAAGGAAAAAAGACAGTTCAAAAATTATTTTAAGCTCTTTGTCCTACGTCTACCATGACAAGCTATTGTTTCATAATGTAGAACAGATTGGGGAACTTCGCAGAACCACACTTTAACATCCTCTTGGACATGGGTCAATGTGCGCATAGTATGTAAATATCTATGTTGCTTAGATGCTGAATCAAAGGTACCTCCTGATGAAAATTGTGTGTAAATGTGCCAAATTGTATGACCATCTAAATTCCTAGTAGGGGGACCAAGGCGAAGGCCCCACTAGTGAATGTGAACACTATGTATGCTGTCTTGCTTAAGTTAGATATAAAGCTATGTCGCAAGCACGATGCAATCACTCAAAATAATTAATAAATAAATGTCAATGTTGCAAATATCATGTCAGGGAATCTATCACCGAGGTCCTGGAAAGAAATTTATCAGAAATATCGAGGAAAATATCGGAAATTATCGGCAAAAATGAACTTATACTTGAAGATTTATGAAAATATCGCACAAATCGGCAACAAGAAAAACTCGGGAAAAATCGGAGATACTTGCTACATTGATAAATGTGAAGTGAACATACAAATGGCTTCCATAGGGATGTAGAGGAGGGGCTATGACGTGACAATTAGCAATTGGAAAGTGGGGAGAGGGGGGACGTGTGGAGAGTGGGGGAACATGTGTGGCACTCACCCAACTCTACCTTCATGATTTAAAAGATGGCATTACCAAAGGTTATCAAAACCAGACCAGTGACCTTACCATACCAATAGGCCAGTTCCAATCGAGACCAGCCCTTGTTTGATGAAGCCCACCAACCCAATACACGGGGAAAAAAGGGAAAAGAAAGAAAGAAAAGGGAAAACCGATGCCACCTCCAAACCGTAATTGATAAATGTGAGCATTTGGAGATTGCAGAGCTGCAGTGAAGAGAGTTTCTTCAAAGTTGCTTCTGGTGAATTTAGCATCCACATCCACAGATCTATATATCTTCCACAAACTTGGGGGAGAGCTAAGACCAGATTGTTGTGCCCATTTAAAGATAGTTTAAAAATATTTCAAAACAACATTGTTATTATCATAAATCAATGTTACACCAAGTTTTCAGGACGTAGGTATGTGGGAGCAAGGAAACACACTTGGGGGATGTGTTGAGACACCCCCCAAATTTTAGGGAGCAATGGGATGTAGGGGTCACTAGCATAGGGAGCCCTGTCTCTAAAATTATAAAAAAAGAAATAAAAATTTGGAAGATATGAAAATGTAAAGACCCTTGGCAAGTTGCTTGTAGCTTTCTCCTAGTTGTAGTTATCCTCTTGCAGCAATAAATAGTGCTTACTACTTGCCCTTGTAACAACATTTACCAACTATAAACACCTTGTAGATTGATGTTACTGCCTTAACCCAAAATACAACCAAAAACTCAAACTTCTTCTTGATGTAGATTAAACCCTTGCACACCCTTGTTCTAGCAGCCTTAACCTTGATCTAGCAGCCTCCTCTCCACACTTGGAAATCAAACATGATCAACACAAAGAATCCTCATACTCAAGTGCACTCATCCTCAAGAAAAATAATCTCTTCTCAACACAACAGAGGCGATATGTCAAATGAGAAATAGACTTAGGGAAAGTAGATGTGGCTTGTTATAATACCAGCCTAGATCCATCTAAACTCCGAACAACCATGCGCTGAGAGGGAACAAATCCCTAAAGATGCTTACTTTATAATTGAGGGATTTGTTTACATTTTAATTTCTATTTTTTTGCATTGTTTTGCTTTTTAACTTTTTTCATATTGTTTTACTTATTCTTTAAAAGTTATTATTAAATTTTTAATTAAAATTTATGTCAGCTCTATTATTACTATGTTAGAACGTTATGTTACATAGTATGCAACGTAAGAACATTTCCCCAATACTAGGCTGTAGAAAAACTCACAAGGACTTCAAAGTTGGAGATCATGTGTTTCTTCAAGTGAAGCCTAAATAAACTTTACTAAAGTTCAGGAGATGTGCCAAGCTAACTCCCACACTACAGTCCTTTTGATATTCTTGAAAATAGGGCCAGTTGCATATAGACATGCATGTCAACTAACATGAAAGAACATAGTGAAGCTCTTTCTATTCAAGAATACCCATCCTACCAAGTCTTTTACCATGTATGATCACTCTAATGATTGATTTATAAAAAACCTCACTTGTTGATTATTGTTCATGTCCAAAATGTCAAGATGGATAGGCCACATTTGTACCAACAAAGGCATGTGGGAGCACCCTACACCATGAGCAAGGAGCCCACTACTAACTCCCCCCGGCCCACACCCATTAGTTCCAATGCTCTAAAGGTAAGCCTCACCATCGTGTTTGCCTAGCAATGAAAGAACTAAGAGAAAGGTGCCACGACTTATTTGGGACATTCACAAGACAACAAAGAGTTAGCGAGTCAAGCCTTTCATTGTTTTGCTACCAGCATAGATCCATCTTAAACCTAGATCTATCAAGCACCGAGAGGGATCTAATACCATGAGCTGTAAAAAAAATTTAATCTTAAATTTTTACATGTCAAAATTTACACCTCAAGAAATTTGATCCCTCTCAATGCTTGATAGATTAGAATTTAAGATGGATCAAAGCTGTTTTTTATTTTTCTATTTTATTCACCCAACACGGAGTTTTTAATACATGAATTTTTTTAATTACTTTTTATTTTTGGTAACATAACGTTACGTACGTGACAAACATCTCCCCCATACTGATTTGTAGAGGACCTCACTACTCTCGATGCAACCATAGTCATTCTCTTCAATCCATTCTCAAATGTCAACTAGCATCGAAGAGAATGTTTGTTTTTAGAGACGTGCATTCATCCACTCAACAAGAATAAAGATGCCATGTGGCACATCAAACATTGATACTAAAACTGTAAAACATGATGGCAATGAAAGCAATGGATTTCCCTTTGTTTGCTTGATGGAAAATGGTCACAGTTCAACTTAGAGCTCAATCCCCTGACTCACTTTTACAAACTGAGAGTTAAAAGACCAATCTGATTATAAGGTAAAACTGACATGAACAGGGTGTTAATTTCCAAATTATCGCAATAATTACTGAAAATATAGCAAATAAGAGATAATTTGAATTTATCGTGATAGTTTAAAAATATGAAAGTATCACAATAATTAGTGATGATATAATATGCTCAAAGAATTACTCATGATATATCTTGATATACGCGATGTATCACTGATAAGTGTAACAGTGCTTTAAATAATTTGAATACTTCTAGGTGAATAAGTGGGAGCCCATCATCTATGTAGGTCTACTTCTCAAAGTTATGTTACCGGAACATACCAAGTCGATGATAAATATTGAATCTACATAAACAAACTTCATCTAAAGTTGCCCAAAATTCATTTAGGATGATCCTTTGTGGAAATTTTCTTAACAGTCGGTTGTTAGCATGCACAGAGCTACCTGCATGGTTCCTAACCATTAGGTTAATGGGATTTGCCTTCCTAGCTTTCTCCTCAATAAATTTGGATTTACAACTACTTCATTAGCTAGCTACCATTTGGGTGGCACCAATTCCTCGTGTGCATGTATTCGCACAAGTACAATAGATTAAATATTGATGATGCATTGCATCTGGTGTACAACTTGAGTGGGCCTAACGATCAATAACATGTTTTTCCTTCTTGGAGGTCGCATGAGGTTCTAATCAATGTTATCAGGAACGGACCGGTGATTGAACCAGCAAAGCCCAAAAGGAAACAAACCAGGAAAGAAAACGGTAGACTAAAAAGTAGATAAAATATTCATATTTTGTAAAAAAACATATATATTCATGTGCATACATATGAATCCAAACCATTAATACACAAATATGCAAAGTTTCTCATATATATAGCAAGTATAGGTGCAAATAACCAAAATCGCACCGAGTGCAATACATCTCTGAAGTTCTGAACGAAAATACATCAACAATGAGCCTCTAAATGCTTAGGGTTAGGTTAGATGCATTAGATTAGGGAATTTTATGTTTAAAAAAATGAAATTTGTGGGTCCCTGGACGTTGTCGTATGACACAGTACAGACCAGTTCCATACAAAACCTGGCTGGTTCGATGGTTTTGGGCTGGTTCTATACGGAACCGGCCGGTTCACTAGCAGTTCGAGTTGTTTTTCAGAGTCAAGAGGTTTGGGCCCTGAACCGGACCGGCCAAGCCTCTAAACCGGTTGGACCGGTTGGTTTTGCCAGAAACGAACCGGTACTGATAACACTGGTTCTAATACGGAGGAAGATATGTCATGTGATGTAGTGCCATCATATTATTCAAAATGGCCTCAAAAAACACACATCATGTCTCAAGACCTATATAGATATATACATGCATACCTAATTTTTTCCTCTGGGTTGTCTATGTAGTGAAAATGAAGAACACGTGCTAGTGTGAGGAGTAAGCTCACTATATGGCAAGAAGCAAAGAATTGCAATTTCCGCAACAAGAAGACATGCACAAGAGGTCTCATCATGAGAAGAATCACAAGTTTAGATGTATCAAACATTCAGCAGCACCCTAAGAGCAACCTGAAGAAGATCTCAACTTGATTAAGTGTTAAACCAACCATGATCGGGTAGAAAATAATACAAATTGGCATGTTCATACAAAGATCAACAAGGTACAGTATGCTGAGTTAACCACCACATACATCATGAAACAGCCAACATGGCCTATTTTAAAAGATAATCTAAACTATTGCCATCTAACCAGCTCTTCCTGCAATTCAGATAATAAAATTAATATCTAATGACATTACTATTACTACGAGTCACTTTACCAGGAGTTTCTGTCATTGGATCATCAGTCTCTAGACAACTAAATTTATTCCGGACTCTTAAAGAAGGCACTGACTGAGTTGAATTTCTTCAAGGGTGAATTTTTGGGATCAAAAGGTTGTCAAAGTAGGAAACAACCTCCAATGACAGATAGAGAAACAACATATCCAACAGAAGAGCACAGGCGGTAGGGTTGAGCAATGGCAAAAGGAAACTGTTTCAGAAGTGGTGCAAATTTTACTGACATGATATACGGATGAACTTATATCGCAAGTGGCCGAAAAATGCCCCTTGCTGTATCTGAGTTTCAGATACATAGAACAAAGGCTAATTTCCAACCAACCTTAGGATGTATAGCATTGGTCGAACTTTAGAAATAGTCCTCAATTGCACCAGTGAAATCTTCAATTTCTCGGCAGTCCCTTTAGCTTCACAACATCTCAGACATTCTCTAAAATGAGATTGCAAAATTGGAGTAAATATAATGCCTGTATCTTTGAAATAAGACATGTACGAAATAAAGCTTTAATCCAACACCCAAGGATTAGCTAAAACTTGTGTGGATCAATACAAATGATATTGAATTCAAAACTCTATTGAAAATGAGAGAAATACTGGTCCTGCAGATCAGATTTAGGTGTCAGAAATCTTGAAAGGAAAGACATGACATTGATGCTATCTATCGTTATTAGGAAATACTGGGATATCATATGAACCTCAAGTCCAACAAGTTCCACATGCCGTCCATGCATGTAAGTCCAGCACAATTTCAGAAAGTTCGAACTCATCTGGTATTCTTCCTATTCCATCCCAGTTATTTACATACTCCTAATAAGGTTCAAGTTGTGAAACAACCATAGGTCCTTATTTAAAAGGCCAAAGAACTTGAGTAAAAATGAAAAGTCTCAACTATAAAATGTCTAGCAAATAGAAATCATCAATCCATACTATAATTAGATGTTTCTGGCATACTGTTAAAATAAAATTCCCTAGGATTTGTGCAATCAGGCCAGAAACAATTGACAATCCTTGCCCCAACAATTTGCTTCCAATGACATTTATAAATTTGCCACTAAACTTTAAGAATGTGAAACAAAATCACATGCAATGGGATGATAAATGAAGAACTTACTTATCACATAGCTGATTATTCTAACACTGGCTGTAAGCCCAGTATTTACCTATGTTACCAGAAAAGAGAAACGGGAAACAAAACGAGAAACGAGAACGGTACGAGAAATGAGGTTTCCAGGTTTCGCACTTATAAGAGACAAGGAGAGAGAAAAACAAAAAATTGAATTAATTGAAAAATATAAATTAAATATAGTGACATTTTGCAGATTTCAGTACTGATTCGACTTAATTTGGCATTTCAAACTCCAAGCTCCAACCAGCTTCACCCAATTAATTTTAGCTTCAGAGACTAACAAACTCCAGGTTCATCCAACCCGGAATTGAAGAATGGAAACCAATTCACTGTAGGTTTAAAACAGAAAAACATAGGAAGAAATCATAAATTTACCTATTATTATTATGGCTGATTTGTTTACCCTACACGTAAGGAGGCCAAAACAGAACTATCATAAGTAACAGGAAGAATTCACAAATATATATGATAAGATCTTGTTTTAGATGTTCTGAGCTCTGTAAACCTATCAGTATTAATACTGAAATCTTCAAATGAGAAGAATAGAAATGGGCCATATACTGCAACCTATAATAATCCCATTTCTTGGATTTGAAACAATAAAATTATAATATATTAAACTGAACTATCAGTTCCAAAAAGTTTTGCGGAAATTTAAAACAGAGCATACGGTAGCCTGGGCATTTCTCCATACGGGATCTATCCTTGCAAATTACTCTCTAGATACTAAAACACATTTACCCAACTTACTTATGATACGATGCCCCAAACTTAGAGCATTCACGGGCGTTCACAACACTTGCTACAGTAGAGGAGTTGCTTACTGGTTGGTAAGGCACTTGGACCTTTGCTATGAACTTGGTCAGCCTATGAATGTGTTGCTATCAACCAACAGTTGGTGTGTGGGTGGGATCGGTGGAACTGCTGGATTGATTCACTAAAGACAGAACCTTTAACGGAGATCCTTGGAACTTCAGCTGAAATCCTAGGAAAGGGAGGGAGTGCTGAGGTACCCGTCCTCTTGCAACAGCACACGATCTCAACTCTATCCACATTTGCTTGCCTCACCACCTATCAAAAATCTAAAAATTAAACCCTGAAACTAACCCGTTCCAAAAAAAATGGAAATTCGTTTCCGTATAAACCGCTGGGAGAAACACTGCATTTTTTAAGAAACGTTTTTTTGGCTGCAGAAAAGAAAACAGCCGTAAAAAACGGCGGTTTCCATCTCGTTCCCATTTCCACACCATTTTCTGTGAGAAACGTAGACCACCGTCACGTTTCTGGTAACACAGGTATTTACCACAAACAATGAAGCAACAACATTGAGAGCATGCATATCACAAGTGGACCACAATTAAGAAGTGATATTAATACTATCCATCAATGTTATAAACTACCAGATATCATGTGAACCTCTAGTCTAGAAAGTTCCACATGCTGTCCATGCATCTAAGTACAGCACATTTTAAGAAAGTTCTAAACTCGTCTGGGATTCTTCTTTATCCATACTGGTTATTCTGATTCACATGCTCCTAGTAAGATTTATGTCATGTGAAAACAATCATGGGACCTTATCGACAAAGGAGAAATAACTTGAGCGAAAAGAAAAGAAACACCAAAAATAAGTCTAGCAAATAGAAATCATCAATACATAAAATCAGTCGATACTTCTGGCATCCTGTCAAATAACATCCCCTAGGTATTGTGCATTGAAGCCAGAAATTATTGATGATGCTTATCCCAACAATTACTCACAATGACATCTACATATTTGCCACTAAACTTCAAGAACATGAAACAAAAATATATGCAAAGGGATGCTAAAACGAAAACTTACTTATTGCATAGCTGAAAATTCTTACACTGGCTGCAAGCCCAGCATTTACCACAAACAATAAATTGACAACAATAAGAACACGCATATTGCAAATGAACCATAATAAAGTCTTCTTTCATAGGAGATATAGACTCCCCAAGCTGTACACAGCAACACCACAAGAAAATGGTAAGTAAAGTGACTGCCAGAGATACAGAATAACATAATATATGACAAGGACAACAGATAAGTTAGATATATGTGAAAGTAAGAAGACAATAGGGCAGAACTTTACTTTCTGCATTAATAAAGCATCCTTTGAGGCATTGCTTGCAAGTTCAGCTTGTGATGCAGCTTTTGACGCTCTTTTCGTTGCAGTCTTCTTGGTCTTTCCTTTTTTTTGGTGTTTCCGGCCATCTTCTTCTGCTTGCTGAAGTTGCATTATCATGTCTTCTGCAGCCCCTGGCCAATAGTCGCCATCAAAATATGGCAAGCGAGCTGCTGTAACCTTAGCCTTGCTTTCACCAGTGGACACAAAAAACTGATCATATAGATTAGTGAGCTCCACAACAATGTTCTCCTTGATGGCCTTACGCAACATTGCAAGATACCTGAAAAGGTAAAATATTTGTATTAACCTGGATTTGGCAAACACATGAATTTAAATCTTCCTATACAATTTATGCTTTGTAACATCTTTACTTCATCCTGAAAAAATCAATGAACAACCAACCACAAACCATTCTCGGAGCTTATCAGATTTCGGCGTCTTCTGTATCTCAGGGTGGCAATAAAGAATATAATCTTCTCCCTTCAAAGGAGGGCAGGCCCATATATAACAACTTGTCAAGCCTCGTTTCTTGCAGTACTCCAGATACCCAATCTGTTCAGAAAATATAATACATTAAATCCAGCAAAGAAAACCTGCATTACGGAAGAGAAAAAGGGCAGGACTGTTTTGAAAAGAATTTCAGTCTTTATTTGTTATAGCGCTTATTGGACATCTGAAAATAAAACTTCCTCAAACAATCATGTCCAGAGATCATTTCAGTTTCTCTTCCGCAGAATAATGCATTACCAAGATCTCGTGGTAAACAAAGGTTCGAAGAGCCTCTCCAGTGACAGTCTTCACATCAGGCCTGAAGTACTTCACAGAATCCAAGTAAGAAAGATAAACACGTCGCTGATTTGGATGAGCACACTCTGACCCAAATTCCTGAACATACATGCCAAAAAGGCAGACCTCTACACCTTCAATTTTCTGGAACAACAACAGAACCTGGAAACACAGAAAAAATGATATATCCATTAGAAAACAACATGTCTTGCATTTTTTTCACTATGTTTGTTGATAGATGTCTCAGTGCATCACAAACATTTAGAAAATGGATGCACACACAGAACATATTTGAACCTTTGACTTGTAGGGATATTCAGTGGGGTAATCTTCCTCTTGAAAAATCTCTAAGAAACGCTGCTTGACTTCCAATTTCTTGTCAACAGATGACACGACTCTCACAACAAGAGCTTCTGCTCCTGGGACCTGTCATACATAAACATGCATCCTCTTTAAACCATATCTGTCAGTTATGCAAATCCCACACTGGCATTATAATCTATAAATTTCCAATCTAGAAAGAACAACAAATTATCCCCAACTACTATATGAAACTGATTTTGGCTATTCTTTGAAAATCAAACTAATCCTGTATTTGTTTGGCAGCACATCAGCATCTAAAGATTCTGTTCCATGGGGAAAAAAAGATGCATACTGGCTAGACAATAAGTGAAGTTCCTTTCCCAGTTTCATTGCTATATCACACTAAGTACAACTTGCAATGAATTTTAATTGAAAACTGGCTTTATTTGAAGATTTGGACTTTGAATGGATCTTAACATTCTGCCAGATTGAAACTAGAGTGAATACTCATTGCTTCTTGGCCAGGTATAGGAAAATGCTCCAGATTTGCCTTGCTACACTGGACATTGCTCAAAAAACACCATTGTGTTTCCATGTTTTCAACATAATATCTCCTGCTCTAAACCCTTCTTACCAGATTTACACAGCAGTGCATGTTAAAAACCTACTTTTAAGCTTCATTATTTATATACTCAAAAGAAATAAGGTATTGCAGTTTATCCAAATGTCAAAACCGAGGCATCAAGATGAAGAATTGAAAGAACATCAATGTAATTATCTGTCTCCATATAATGGTCCCTACCATTTTCTGTGGCTTTTACACATTCTACACTAAATCCTTTAGCTAGTCTAATCTTACAACATCCCAAACAAATCCTGATTGGACAGAAAATCACCAGTCACTTCTTAGTTCTTTAGCAAACATGAATCAATACAAAGTTTTCCTTGAAACAATAAAAAACCAACTGCCCTAATAGGAAAATGCTTCAGATTTGCCTTGCGACATTGGACAGCTCAAATCACATTTTTGTTTCCATGTTTTCACCATAATATCTCTGCTCTAAAACCTTTTGCCAGATTTACACAGCAATTCATGTTAAACCTCCTTTTCAATGGAAATAAGATATTGCAGTTTATCCAAAAGTTAAAACAGAGCCATCAAGTTGAAGAATTGAAAGAATATCAATGTAATTATCTGTCTCCAGATAATGGTCCATAAAAATTTTCTTGGATTTCAAAACTTGCACACTGAATCCTTTAGCTAGTCTAATCTTACAACATCCCAAACAAATACTGATTGGGCAGACAGTTATTAGTCACCTCTTAGTTCTTATGCAAACATGAAGCAATACAAAGTTTTCCTTGAAACAATATAAAACCAATTGCCCCTAGTTCCACCTCCAGAATTAACCAAGAGGGACATAGTTACCTCTTCGTAGCTCTTGCCAAGACCTCTTGCCCTGTCTTGTCTTTCCTGTTTCAATCGTCGAAATAGCCTCTGCTCAATGTGGTCACTCAAATGTGTCTTTGGTAAATCTTTTGCACCAAGGACGGCACTCTGAGGTAAGGGCTTTCGCTCACCGCTTTCCACCTCAGCTACGTAACAATTTGGACAGGTATACTCTGCTTGCCCACCTTCGTTCCTTCTACCATTGAAGAGAGTGCAGATTTGATGTTGCCATGCCTCACATTTATCACACTGGACCCACTGCAAAGTAAAACTTAGATTAATCAGTATAAGCATCTTCTTCAAAACAAATTGTTTTTGTTAAGTTCTGCCATACACATCCATGTGCTTACCGCCTCTTCTGTTTCTTCATCATTCTTCCTCTTCTCTAGCCTTGACTTTGCAGCAGTGAATCCATCTACCTCAACAGTGTCACCTCGGACTTCATTATAACAAGGTATGCAAAAATAATGGCGTGTCTCACCACTGCCCATGGTATAATACATGGCATTTCGTTTTATGCGAGCCCCACATGGTGAGCAATAAATAGGAGGTGGCTCAAATGTAAGTTTCTCCACTGCACACAATTGACATGAATTCTCACTCATTTGATTTTCCATGGCCTGGTTCTTTTCAACCTTTGCTTTGCTCTGTCATAAAAATTATCAAGGAGATTCTCAGTAAATATAGCATACCTATTTAAAGTGGCACATACGCATACCATATATTGTCATGTCAAATAAGTTGAAAGAACAGGGAATGATATTACCCAAAAATTAAGCACAAATAAAAAATATCCTACTAGAAAAAAAGATATTATGTCATGACTATAGATTATGATATTGCCACCCTTGGCAATTCTGCAGAATGAACTCAGAAAATGTTACATTTAAACATGGATGTATCTAACAGTTCAACTCATCGGAATCAAGCGAGAAGACATAAAAATTATAATCCTCTTATCTTATAAAATCATATTCCAGCTGAGATTTTGCATGAAAAAGGAAAGGCATAACATACAAACCATATTCCAACTCCAATTTATTGGAGGAGCAAACAGCAAGCTTCAACGTTGATATTATATGTATTAAAGTTACCATGGTTGCAAAATTGAATAACATATTACTAATATAGCATGGCAAACTTCAGTCCCATTTTTGTGTATTTATATATTATGATTTTTAAAAGGGTCTATTTTGTAAATGTTTAGTGACCCTGCTGACTGGTGGATCAAGATTTCCAGTATGTGGCTCTCCTCTGTATATATTCAGGGTGTAAGCACCACAGGACATCAGGGGAAACTTTATGTTGCACGCTGTTAATATTTTTAATTAATCAAGGCATCATTTACAGGAAAAATAATATTTTGAAGGACACGATATATGCCTCCAAGATGAATAATTTTTCAACTTAAATACATCAGCAAGTGTTATGTTGGCCGCCTTGCCAAGCCTTAGTGTAACAAAATACCCCAAACGCCTAGCCTTTAAATGCCTTACTGGCTGGAACGAAGTATGACGACTACCTCTCGTGTCAAGGCCAAGCATCCATTAGCTTTATGAAAGACTCCCCTCTGTATATATTCAGGGTGTAAGCACCACAGGACATCGGGGGTAACTTTATGTTTGTAAGCTGCTATTAGTTTTAATTAATCAAACCATCATTTACAAGAAAAATAATCTTTTGAAGGATATGATGATGTATCCCCCCTACAAGATGAGGATGTTTCAACTTAAATACATCAGCAAGCATTACATACTATCCATTGGCTTTATAGAAAACTGAGAACTCGCATAAACATAGTTGGCTCTGTATCTTTTAGGGTGCCATTCTTGATCCAGACATGTCTCTCTGATGATCATCATGGCATTGTATGCTTCAAAGCATGTTTAGATACTATATGATATAACAAGCGGAACCTGTTTATGCCATGAGTAATTTTGATTTCCAACCTTCAAGGTTAGATAACATATTGGTAAACTCCTATGCAATGCAGTTGGACTGTTCGTATTTGCTCTTCTCCAACATCTAGTATGTTCATTTAGTTATTTTGGTTTCATCAGACTATCATACAAATCACAGAAACAATTCAAGTAAGTAATATATAAATGATCTTGTAAACTGGAGACACATCCTATTAAAGTAAGAACAAAGGTGGAGAAAAAAAGAAATCAAGGGAAAAATTGAGGCCATGAAAAGCATGCAACCAATTAGAGACATAGATGAGCAGAACGATGCCCTCTTAGAGAAAACTGCCAGAAACCGAGTTTAAAAACTAATAACACATCCTGTCAAATTTTGGAAATAGTTAAAAATGTGGAAGCATGTGATGCAAATTAAAGATGAAAGAACACAGAGAGGAGAAGGTGGGATGAGAAGAATACCGCCTGCCAGGAAATGCATAAATAAGTGAAGCACAAACCAGCCAAACACCAATCAAGGTCACGGGCAAATGCAAAAGTCAAACATCAGCAACAGTACCACAGCCTCAAGAAAAATAATCATAATTAGTATTTTTAGACCATGCATTGTTTGTGTAAAGATGAATTTGTTCCACATGCACATTATTTTAAACATAAACAGATGGAATATTAGTCCACAAATGCATAGGAATTTAGAAAGAACATCTGCAACAACCCCTAAGAGCTG